>JAWQEG010006045.1:0-10000 GCA_033782935.1 Petrolisthes cinctipes
AAAACATAAGGTGCAACTAAATGTCTGATCGGCTATAATCCGCCTCGTGTGTCAAATAGGGTTTTCATATATAATGTTTTTAGTTTCAAGAGTCGTGAATTATGATGGAAACATAAGGTGAGCGGCTAAACGTCCTGTAGTCTATAATCTTAATGTATCAAGAGGTACAGTCGACAGCATAAGTTCGCACCTTCATTTCCATCTGTGTATGTATTAGCTATAGTGATGTTGTAATACAATTTTTAATGCAGAGATGACAGATATAGTTCTCGTATAGTAAATTACGTATGTTGTTGGAATAAAAACTGGTTCAGAATGCAACTATCTGGTCATATTAGCAATATTAAAAGTACATGATAATATGGACGCGAATTTCTGCTGGCGGCTGTACATTTCATCTTGGGACTAAACCACTGGCTCCCTGTGCACATGGTAGCATCACAACAACACGTACACCACCCATAAATCAGTCTGACCAGAACACCTCACACCTGTTGTTGCTAAGAATTTGTCAGTGCAAGTCCTTGGTACAGTCAGCATAGAAGTTGGGGTCTTCGTCTTATACCATTAAGGATATCCTGTGTGTGTGATCGTGTTTGAGACTTGGTGGCTTCTGATTCCTCCTGACTATGCCATGAAACAAGTTCTCTCTTTATAGATGGTGTTTCGTGGCAATGTTTGAAGGACTCATTTATCTCCCATTTTCTGACTACAACACAGGGTCCCTTTATTAAATCATTCAGGAACACACAATGATGCATGCCACGTGTTTTGGATTTGTAATTTTTTTAGACTGAACCGCGTTAATATTGAATTAGGCTACTACCTTTTTTTTTTTATATAGTTTCCTTCAGGTGTATTGTTGTCCCCTTTTCTCCAACTTCAATAAAGATCTTGTAAAAAATAAAACAAACAAAAACCAAAAAAAATAATAATAATAATAGAGAGTAGTATGATGCGTGTGAGTTTGCTGCTACCTGTGTTAGTCAATATTCTTTATCAAATCCTGTAAATAAACCCAGAGTAAGTAAAGCCCGTGTAGCGTGGGAAGAGATCAATACACGTGGAGAAACACAACACTTAGAGGACCTTCGTGTTCATTAGCAGTCGTGGAAACAAACACGATAGGCTACACTCAACACCCAAAAACTCGTTCACTCCAATGGCCACCTGTACTGTAAATATATTCCTGCATTGTCTGCTTCATTCCCGACCAAAACGTAAATCAATAAAAATGAGGCTAATCGGAAACTGTTCGAAACTGTGTGTGTGTGTGCGTGTGTGTGTGTGTGTGTGTGTACATTATAGAATTGTTTTGTTTTTTTTAATGTTGCTTTACCGTGACTCATCCATCCCAGGTGAGCAGGAATTATGAGTCACGACTGAACACACACACACACACACACACACACACACACACACACACACACACACACACACACACACACACACACACACACACACACACACACACTAAAAACAGTCTATTATCACTAATGGTCACACTATCATGACTACCCCAAGAGTAAATTATGAATGGATTGGTTGGGGTAAAGGTTATGATGCCGACTGTACGTACATGATGAAGTGCAGTCCTCCCACTCACAAATCATGGGTAGATAAATTCTCAATGAGGCAGACCTGTTTGTTGCACGAGGGGTAGCACGGACAATGGCACACACACACACACACACACACACACACACACACACACACACACACACACACACACACACACACACACACACACACACACACACACACACATATATATATACACACAGTATCAATAGCAAAAATGTGTAGGCCTGTAAGACTTAGAAGCTATAATCGTTCTTTGTAAATATGGTAAATCAGCAAGTTTAAAAGTGAGCGAGATGAGTACTACACGAGTGCCACATCTAAGATCCTCCACCCTCATTTGCTATAAAAATAAAAACAAGTATAACTACATAACTACAATAGAACAACGACACTAAAACCAGGTCTACAAAAAAAGAGTGAAAATTGTCGTTGTGTGGTCCTCGGTAACTGCTGCTGGTCATCAAGTAGTTTTGTTCATACAGTATAAGAGGTAACTAACCACAAGGGTCCTGTCTAATGAAGTCTCTCCTCGTGATAATTATAGCACATTACGAACACACTTTTCCTGATGTAGATGGTGATGTATGCAGCAACAACAGCTGAGTAGTGGTAGTAGTGGTGGTAGTGGTGGTAGTAGTGGTATCCGCCCCAGGCCTCTCTCTATATCTCTGTTACCAGCCTTGCTACCGTGTTCTGCTGTTGTCGTGTGTGTGTGTGTGTGTTCTCATCTATTTTGCATTTTTCAAGGACTGAGTTTGATACTGTTTTTTTTTTTTTCCCGTCTTATTTATTTCATTTTGTCATCCCTGCTCATCTTTGAACCATTACTGTAAATGATCTGTACGCATGCATACAACCTCCTCCCTTTTTTGTGTGTGTGTGTGTATGTGTGTGTGTGTGTGTGATTTTGTGTGTGTGTGTGTGTGTGTGTTGGCTAAACGTTCCTTTTCCTTATTCTTTTTCGCGGCACATTGTCCAAGATCACATTACAGTATTTTCTAATTTGTCGTGACACATCCTGCCCCACCGACCCTTCCCTCTTCACCCTTGCCCCTATCCCTCCCTTTCACAATCATATCCCTGTTCTACCCTTTCCTCCTCCATCTAAACTTCTCTACTGAGCCCGTTTCTTCACTTCTTCTTATTATGTTCTTCTCTCTCTCTTCTCTCTCTCTCTCTCTCTCTCTCTCTCTCTTCTCTCTCTCTCTCTCGTCTCCTCTCTCTCTCTCTCTCTCTCTCTCTCTCTCTCTCTCTCTCTCTCTCTCTCTCTCTCCTCTCTCTCTCTCTCTCTCTCTCTCTCTACTCTCTCTCTCTCTCTCTCTCTCTCTCTCTCTCATCTCTCTCTCTCTCTCTCTCTCTCTCTCTCTCTCTCTCTCTCTCTCTCTCTCACCTGCCATTTTCCTTGCAATATCCCTCTTTTTACCTGTCTGCTCCCATGATTAAATTTTCTTATCTTTCCTTTCGTGCCCTATAAAGATCAACCCTGTTTAATCAACCCTGTTTACAGTCTAGTTCAACCCAATTCAACTCATTCTATTCCAGCCCCTTCATAATTAGCCCTGCCCAACTCAAACTCAGCCTTACCTTGCACTTCTCAAACCAACTCAACACGTTTCAGCTCTACCCAACACATCCCAACCTAACACATGCCAACCCAACCCAACCCTCACAACAAAACAAAACCACTCCAACACAACACAACACAACACACCACAGCTCAGCCCAGCCCAGCATATTCCAACACAACCCTATCCTGCCCTGCCTTGCCCTGCCCAGCTCAACCCAACCCAACCCAACCCAACCCAACCCATTCTAACACAACCCTATCCTGCCCTGCCCTGCCCTGCCCTGCCCTGCCCTGCTCAACCCAACCCAACCCATTCTAAACACAACCCTATCCTGCCCAGCCCAGTCCAGTCCAGCCCAACCCTTACCTTGTCTACCTTACCTTGTTACGTTGCACAGCTCGCCTGGTCCACGTTGGGTGTTCAGTGGTCAAATATCCTCGGCGTTAATAGAGCATAATGATCCACTCGGGCTGATTTGTGAACGCATACATCTCCCTATCCTTCACTCGGCCTTCCTGTGTGAGCTCGGCTATTTCACACGAGCAACACAATTTCCTTCCTCCTGTGGACAAGTAGACTGATGTTTCCTCCATCCTCCAGCCTGCTTTCGGAGTATGAGAAGACACCCACAGATCAGAACAGAGGATATATTTAACCAGGGTACTAAGAATTGTGAACAGGGGGACGAAGGAAATCGGTACGAGTGTCTTTAAGCCCTTTCTCTACTCAGGCCTGTTGCCATGAAGGGAAGGAAGGTATCAGTGAGTGTGGAAGCCAAATACGGTGAGCTACAGGTCTGGCGCCACCGTTTGAGAGAGAGATATGTTCCAATTATTATTATTATTATAGCGTATATTATTAGTGTGTGCGAATCCTCACTCACTAACAGGGTATGCATGTGTACAGTAGGCATGTATGTTGTTGGTCTCCTCACTTAAAGGTAATATTCATGATGGGGCGTTTTGGGGTTAACGTCGCCCTCTAAACTCTACAACAAAACAAAATGCCTACTCGAATACTGAAGTAGTTTGGGTTCCTGCATAGTTTGGAGGAATCGATAGTCCTTCTATTCGTCCAAAGCAAGACTTAGTGATCCCCTTAATGATTAAATCACATTTTAAACTAGAGGCAGTATTAGTATAGAGCAACTCCACCAAAATCTCTTCTCCTCTACCGTCCTTGCTCTGAGAAAACTCATAAATCAAAAAGCTTTCCCCACCCACAAAATTGCAGTATCTGGATATCTCTCACGCGTGCCGAGGTGTGAAGTGTTCAAGTCAGATGGACATTACACACGCCAGTTTCCTATCTTGGTTGGGGCCTGTTACTGCCTCTGCCTCTGGTGCTGATGATGGTGGTGGTGGTGGTGATGGTGGCGATGGTGGTGATGCTAGTGGTGGTGAGATTTTATCGTATATTGTGCTGTAGGTAGTAGTGGTGGTGGTGGTGATTGTGGTGGTGAGAATATATCGTATATCGTGCTAGTGGTGATAATAGTGGTACTGGTAGTGGTGCTGGTGGTGGTAGTGGTGGTTGTAGTGCTGATGGTGGTAGTGGTAGTGATGGTGCTACCGCCTGGGCCGCCCCTCCGCCCTCTCATTACCTGATACCATCGCCACACATCCTCCCTCCCTCACACTCCAGCGACCATCACACCAGCTTAGGATCCTCGTCCTCTCGTCAAACTTAAAAGGTTTCGGCCGTTCTCCAATTTGTTCCCATGGGATCCCACTCTTAGGGGGATCTGAACGGAGCAAATCTGGCCATGCAGAGAATTAAGGATAGTTGGAGAAGGAAAGACGAGGGAAATAATAATAAAAATAGATGTTAATAGATCCTCACTGTACGTTCACAAAAACAACAACAACAACAGCAACTACAAGAAACCACTGACTGCATCCGCTCCCCTCCTTCTATCTCGGCCCCCATCAGCCAACCGGTCACCTACCTCTCCTCTAACTCCTACCGTGTGTTCTCCAGTGTCTCTTCATTCCATTTGCTCAGTCATCCCTATAAAACACCGTAGACTATCCCTCTACCCTACCCATACATACACCCACCCACCTACCTACCCCGGGCGTGCGTGTCGATAACTGACTCCTAACGACGGCCTTATCTCGCCCCTCTGCCGGGGTCCTGCATCTCATTCCAGACCTTGCAACCTTTTTATTGTTCCGGTAATTATGTCTGTAGTGGTGGGGGATTAGCCCTTATTCTCTGCTTTATGACGACAGGAGCACCAATTACCCCTCCAACGATCACATCTCTCAGTAATGATGACAAAAACCACATCTTCACTTCCTGGACCCACACCTAGTGAGAGAGTCACTGCGATACCATAACGATATATAAGGTTAGGAAAAAAAGGTGGAGGATGAGGTCATGTAGGAGTAAAGAGGATATAAGTGTCAGTATTGGCTCGAGTGTTACTGTATACAGGTGGTGTGTGTCTCCGTCGCTGTCTCCCTTGATTCCTTCTCTATATTTTTAATGCTGTGAGGGTTTAGGTACCCATGAGGTGCACGACGAGGTGTTGTGTTAAGCTGCATCCCCAAAGGTGTGAAAAGCTGTAAAAGAACAACCATTATAAAAGAATCTGTATGAGAGATTTTGTACTTGTAACTTACAAGGGAGGAATGTCTGTTTCCCTTGAGGATGTCCGCACAGAAAAATATATACAAATGTAAAAATATATATCCTTATGTGTTCTGAGGGGTGAAGTTCCCTCGCCAGGGCCCCTAATGGAGTTCTTAAGAGAAGAGGTACAGGCAAGTTGGTGTGAGAAAACATCGTATATAAATAAAGGGCTATTATTGTGTACACTAGTGCCACGCCCCCAACCCCTCTTGTGGTGGAATTATTAATGTTTGCATGTGGTGCGATGACAGGCCAGTGGCAGGTCTGGCCTCGTATACAACACGGGTAATCGCACGTGTTTCACTGTAGACGACTCCTGTAGACGCTGTGTCGGAGGCCATCAGAAGACCACCTATTTCCTTCGTCTACAATCCTTCATCCACAAATTCTCGGATCAAGATTGTTCCATTCAGAATAGCGCCACACATCTGAGGATAGTACGTAGTGCTTAACCAACCACTTGAAGCTTTACTAAACATCTAAAGTTATAACACAGACTACACCTCGTGGCTCAAAGGCCTCAAAGATTTCATTACAGAGGTTTAAACTCCCTGGAATGGCAAGGAAGTATGGTATGTAACTGTATACGGCTTTTATCATATATATTCCTCGCAAGGACTCCGAGTAATGCAGTAGAAGGGTAGGAAGAAAATTATAGGTTTCTCGATTCCATAATAGCAAAAACAAAATGACGATGGTATGATATTAAGAAAACAAAGAGTATCAGTAATCTTAAGGGACCCTGTGATGTAGTCAGAAAATTGGAGGTAAATGAGTCCTTCAAATATTGCCACGAAACACCACCTATATAGAAGGAGATTGTTTCGTGGCATAGTCAGAAGGAATCAGAAGCCTCCAATATTCATACACGATCACGGGGGCCTTAATTGAGAGAACATGAGTTTATCGAGACATTTATTCGTGTTCTGCCATCTCCCTTCACAGTGTAATTATAGCCATTGTTATTAGTCTTATTGACAGTCTTATGGCTACACGCTGGTTATTAAGTGTAATCTAGTGTCACTTAAATATCATAGATTAAAAATTCATCTGCACCGTTGTCAGTGTTAGAGATAGAATTAGAGATAGATGAAAGAGTGGATACATACATACATACACACATTCATATAACACACACACACACACACACACATACATACATACATACATACATACATACATACACACACACACACACACACACACACACACACACACACACACACACACACACACACACACATACATACATACATACATACATACATACATACATACATACACACACACACACGTACACAAACAAATTCAGCCGTGGCGAAAACACTCATGTAAATTTTATAACCAGGTGAGGGGAGTTGAACGGTGGGCAATTGTTCTCATGTACACGTGTCTGTCTCACATTCATTCAGCTGCTGTGTGTGTGTGTGTGTGTGTGTGCTGTTATTGTTTTGTGTGTGTGTGTTGTGTTGTTTTACTTGTTATTTGTGTGTGTGTGTTTGTTTCTCTGGGTGTGTGTGTGTGTGTATGTGTTGTGTTGTTTTATTTTATTTTTTCGTGTGTGTGTGTTTCTCTGTCTGTATACCAATGTGTTAATTGCTTTATCTGTGTGTGTGTTTGTATATGTGATTGTTCTTTACCAGTGTGTTGGTATATCTGTGTGTATGTTTGTTTGTTTGTATTTGCATATGGGGGACTGCCTTTGAATGTGTGAAAGTGTGAGTGCAACAGTCCCTTCACTCGTGTGTTTATAAATGTGTACATACATGCTCTCTATCTATCTATCTATCTATCTATATATATGTATCAGTGTATAACTACTTGTTGGTCCCTGCGTGTGTGTCGAGTGTAAATTGTCACCTGCCTGCCTGCGTGTGTTCCAGCCAGCCAGCCAGATAAAACAAAAGTACAGAGCCCCATAGCATGTAGAGACATATAAAAGAATCCCTGTATATATTACCCTAAAAACTATCATTTTCCCGGTAGTGTGTGTGTGTGTCTATTATTTTTTTTTCCCCACCCATCGTCCTTTCCTTACCACGACGACCACCACCAACAACAACTACAACAACAACCCTTAACAATAACAGTACATACATATCCTCTCTTCCCCTTCCTATTCCCATAAACTCTTGGCTACGCACTCATTCACTCACTACCTTCACGCGTGTTGGATGTGTTCGGTAATGAAGCCTCTGAGGTGGTCGGTTATTAGCTCGCACACACACACACACACAAAAACAAAAGGGGAGAAATAATAATAAAAAAAAAAAAAAAAAAAAACACACACACACACAAACAAAAAACAAAAGGGGAGAAATAAAAAAACAACACACATATTCAGATAAAAAACAAGTGGGTCCCCTTCACTTTGATGCCCCCGGCCTATACCCCTCCAGCTGTGGAATAATTGATGCTTACGTGTGTGTTTCTTTCGTTAGTTAGTGTATGTTTTTTTTTTTTTTTTATCCCCGACAGAGGGTTTGTTGTATGCGTGTGGCTAATAGGGGGTACAGTATATATATATGTGTAGGGAGCAGGAGTTCTTTGTGTTATTTCCCTTTTTATTTCGTTGGTAAGTGAGGAAGGTTGTTGATTGTCCCGTCTTATGGAATTCGTCATGAGGCGGGTGTGTATGTTTGTGTGTGTGTGTGTGTGTGTGTGTGTGTGTGTGTGTGTGTGTGTGTGTGTGTGTGTGTGTGTGTGTGTGTGTGTGTGTGTGTGTGTGTGTGTGTGTGTGTGTGTCTTTTTTATATATGTAATTAGTGATACTCTCTGTAGGGGGTGAAGGGGGCGAAGTTATTTGAGGCAGAGAGACAGGCAAGCCGATGGGGATAGACAGACCAGACAGGAAAATTACTGGTAAATGCTGCTGACGTTCCATGAAGTATATTATAGCTTGGTGGCTGTCTGTCTGGCTGTCTGGGTGGGTGAGGTGAGGTGAGGTGTTTTACAATCTAGCACACACTGGCTGTCTTCATCCTCGTCATGTCTGTAATCGGACCGCCTTATATACCTGTCGTGTCGGATCAGAAAGAAAGTAGTTTACCACCAATGTCAGATTTCAAGTGTAAAGCTCGGCACTATAGTTTACCTGACAACCGGTTTTCCGAATTACTTAATACTTCTAATTTTTTTGCACCATTTCCGAGGCGCTAAAATACAGTAGACATGTGAGAAAAATTTGGAGACCGAAGTATTATCTTGTGTTTTGCAGGTAACATAAATTAAACTAAACCTCCTGTCGCTATGTTCCAGTCACTAGCGGAGAAACGCCCTCTATCTAATATCTGTCAGTCTGTGTTCATAATATTAATCTTAGAAATCAGACTGGCCATCACGTCAGGTCGAAGTTAAAAAAAAGCTAAGCGGGTGTAAGGAAGATGGTAGTGGTGTGCGGGTAATGATAGTGGTAGGGAGTATCAAGTCAAACAGCGGGCACACGACACAGCCACTGGAGCAGATGAATGTAGCGTGCCTGCCTGCCTGCCTGCCTGAGTTTTGGGAGGGGAGGGGAGGGAGGCACCTGTAATTTCAAGGTACATTAACACTGCACTGCTTTTGACGGGGCCCTGGTTTTGTCGGCGAACTGGAGGCCACTGATTCCTCCCAAGTTATTCCACGATAGTTTCATGCATTCATTGTACTGAAGGTGTTGTTGTTCTGGAGTAGATTATAAGAACACAGTAGCTTCCTAGTGGTCGTGGCAAAAAGAGAGTGAATTATTAGTTAGGAGAGAGACAGTGACGAATGGCAGAGAGTGTGATGGGAGTGTGTGATAAAGGAATATATAGCAGGGGATGTGTGGTGTGGGAAGGGGGAAGTGAGGCAGCAATGAGACAATCAACAGCACTCTTGCTTTTACAATATCTCTTTCCCGTTTTACCCCTTCCTCCTCCTGCCCTGCCAAGCCCTGTCCTGTCCTGCTCTGTCCTGACCTGCCAAGCCCTGCCCTATCCTGCTCTGTCCTGTCCTGCCTTGTCCTACCATGTCCTGTCCTTCCCTGCCCTGCCACTACTCTGTCTCACCCACTTCTTCCCACTATCTATCCTTGCCTTCGCCTTTCCTCATTCCTCACTTTACCACGCTGCCCTTCCCATGCCCTTGTCATTTTTTCACTCCTTACCCATATCACTTTCCTCCTTCTCCCTGACTCTCCCTCGTATCCCTCCCACGCACTCCCTTTACCCCTATCATATGCCCTTTTGTGT
>JAWQEG010006045.1:15000-25000 GCA_033782935.1 Petrolisthes cinctipes
TCTTTTTCCCTTCTTCCAATAATCAACTCCCTCTTTTTTTTTTCTCCTCCATTCTTGCTAGTTCTAATCATCTTCTCCATCTCTTTTTTTTCCTTCATTCCTTGGTGTAATTTTCAGAGGAGGAGAGGGAGTAAAAACGTTGAGTCCATTCATTCACTGTTGATAATATACTGTAGATAAAAAAAAGGGTAGCACTGAGCGAACAGACAGACAGACAGACAGACAGAGGCTTGTGTGATTGTGTGTGTGTGTGTGTTGATCAAAATTACAAAGTGTGTGTGTGTGTGTGTGTGTGTGTGTGTGTGTGTGTGTGTGTGAGTGTGTGTGTGTGTGTGTGTGTGTGTGTGTGTGTGTGTGTGTGTGTGTGTTTGTGGGTGTGTGTGTGTATATGTTTCGAGCAAGATAATCGCGTGTGTCCGAGTGCCTTTGCGTTGACCAGAACTATGAATTATAAACAAGTGTATATATTTCTGTATATTCATATCAATGTGTGTGCGTTTTCGTATGCATATTCATTATTACGAGTGTGCGCTTAAAACTGCATGCATAATTATAATGACTATTTAATTATTTCGAAACACTACATTTGTATAAAGAATTTGTTGACCCTACTTTACATAAGCCACTTAACTGATGACGAGTAGCTAAAAACTTCCTCTGAATATTCGTATAAAAAGTAGTGTTATGGAGGAAGTACAGTACAGTGTTGGTAAATCTAGAGCAATTGATTCCTCCAAGTTATTCTAAGCAACAGACAGGCCACCAATATTTTCGTCAATCTAGCCCTGTTTCCTGGTACAAATTGGAGGAATCATGAAGCTCCAATTTATCAAAAGTGTATTACAACTATTACCTCCTTAACAAACTCACTTGAGTCGTTGTTATTATTATCAGGTACAGTCAGTCACGCCCTAAAGTCTGGAGCAGCTCACGAATGCCTGTTGTATATTTGGACCCCTGTGATCGTGTTTGAAAATTGGTGGCTTCTGATTCCTCCTGTCCATGCCGCGAAACAAACAAGCTCCTTCCATATAGGTGGTGTTTCGTGGCAATATTAGAAATACTCATGTACCTCCAATTTTCCGACTACATCACAGGGTCCCTTAAACCATTAAATCCAAAATATTTATTGACAGATGTAGACATGTATGTATATTAGTTATTGCAGATTCATTGGATCGGGGCTGCTAATTAACGTCTTGGGATCTTAACTTTTGGCGAACTGAAGCAAATGTTCGCGACTAGGAAAATGGAAATTCTAATGCGTATGCGTCATTTCCTTTATTTTAATTGATTTGATAGGGGTAAAGTTGAGTCATTATATACGTACAGTACTTGAGGTAATTATTTGAATGTATGTTTGTGATTGCTTAGTGTGTGTATGTGTTGTTATATGTGTCTTAATACATGTATGTGTGTGTGTGTGTGTGTGTGTGTGTGTGTGTGTGTGTGTGTGTGTGTGTGTGTGTGTGTGTGTGAGTGTGTGTGTTACTACGTGGCTGTATGTGAGTGTGTGTGTCTTACTACGTGTGTGTGTGTGTCCTGCTACGTGGCTGTGTGTATGTGTGTGTGTATCTGTTTTACTACGTGTGTGTGTGTGTGTGTATGTGTCCTACTACGTGGCTGTGTGTATGTGTGTGTGTGTGTGAGTGTGTGTCCTACTACGTGGCTGTGTGTGTGTGTGTGTGTGTGTACGTACGCGCAGGTAGTCAGTGACATGAGACCCGATCCGTTACGGGTGGACATTCAATTCAGGGATTGAAAGAGGGAGAGTCTGCAAGGCGCGCGACTATAAGGACCCAACTGACCACTGGCCGAACGTGTGTGTCCCCCCTCCCTCATCCTCTCTCTTTCTCTCGATTATTATTGGCGGCGTGTGGTGGCCATGGCTAATGTTGTGTGTGTGTGTGTGTGTGTGTGTGGAGAGAGAGGGGGAGAGAGATATATAGAGGGCGAGGGAGAGAGGGGAAGGAAAGGGTTGGCGATTATAGGTTCTCATTTGACTCTTTTGGTGTCCCCCCGAGTCTGGCTGGCTCTTGTTGTGTTGTCGTGGAAGGAAAGGATTGGCTGGTTGGTTGGTTGGTAGGTTGAGACGATGATGAATGGGGGATGCTTAAAGAGAGAGAGAGAGAGAGAGAGAGAGAGAGAGAGAGAGAGAGAGAGAGAGAGAGAGAGAGAGAGAGAAGAGACGCTGGTGTGTGGAAGGGACAATTACAGATCCCCATTTGACTCTTGTAGTGTGTCCATCTGTTGTCCGGAAGGAGGGGGCGAAAAAAAGGGGTATTGGGAGATGAGAATATGGTGATTTGTGTGTGTGTGTGTGTGTGTGTGAGAGAGAGAGAGAGAGAGAGAGAGAGAGAGAGAGAGATGATGATGAAAATGAGAAATAGAGAGAAAAGGAGGAAGGAGAGAGGTATGGGATGATTGAAAACGAGAGAGAGAGAGAGAGAGAGAGAGAGAGAGAGAGAGAGAGAGAGAGAGAGAGAGAGAGAGAGAGAGAGATGATGATGATGATGAAAATGAGGAATAGAGAGAAAAGGAGGAAGAGGAGAGGTATGGGATGATTGAAAACGAGAGAGAGAGAGAGAGAGAGAGAGAGAGAGAGAGAGAGAGAGAGAGAGAGAGAGAGAGAGATGATGAAAATGAGAAATAGAGAGAAAAGGAGGAAGGAGAGAGGTATGGGATGATTGAAAACGAGAGAGAGAGAGAGAGAGAGAGAGAGAGAGAGAGAGAGAGAGAGAGAGAGAGAGAGAATATGGAAGGGGTGTGGGCTGGTATGGATAGAGAATGGGGGGGAGTGAGGAAATCTGATGGACAGGTGGAGTATGATAAGGGATAGTTAGGCGAGGCTGTCAAGGTGAGACTGAGAGAGAGAGAAGGGGGGAAAAAAGAGATTGAATGCTGGAAGAGGAGAGATGGAAGGAGGGGGGAGGTAAGTTGAAGAGAGGAAGGAACATGGGAAGATATAAAGAAGAGGATGAAGGAGGAGGAGGTGTGGGATGATAATGAAATGGATAGAATGAGAATAAGATGAAAAAATGTATATAGATTAAAATATGCTTGAGAAAGGATGGAGAAGTGGGCACGGAATTTGAGAGAGAGAGAGAGAGAGAGAGAGAGAGAGAGAGAGAGAGAGAGAGAGAGACAGAGAGAGAATGTGAGAATAAATATAGATCGAAATATAGAAAATAAAGAGATAGAAAGATAGAAAATTAAAAGGTAAAAAGATGTAAAATAAAGTGATAGATAAAAATAGAGAAAGAGAATGAAAGGCACAGAAACAGACGACAAACAAAGAGAAACACACACATAAAAAAAAAAAAAAAAAAAAAAAAAAACAACAACAACAACAACAAAAATACAATGAAATGCGGAGGCCAAGTGGACGCGCGCGAAAAGTTGTTCCATATCAAAGTGGGTAGGGTTGGTCAGTAGGTAGGGTCGGTCGGTCGGTCGTCGGTCGGTTGGTTGGTCGGGTATTTGGTCCTGTGAGCCCGACAATTAACTAACAACAAACAGCAGCAGCAGCAGCGGGTATAGGGAGACCGGCTGTGATGTGGTGTGGTAGGTAAGAGAATATCAGTAAAGGAAGAAAAAAAAGAGATAATTGCAGAGTAAAGAAAACAAGTAAGTAAAGTAGAAAGTAAATTAGAGTAGAGAAAAAGTAAATTAGAGTCTCGAGCATTAATAAGTATTCACAAGGTGTGCTTCGAATACCTAGCTATAGAGACAGTAAATAAATGCACAGTATGATCTCCATTAGAATTATTTCGTTGGTGAATTGGTGGACTGTTCAAAGCTTCAACCAAAGCTGCTTGTATACTTATTAGTGCTCGTGACTGTACGTATATAATTATAGCCAGTTCCTTGCTATATGTATTCGTTTTCAGGGGTTCGGTCTCATTATATGTTATGCTTTCAATACTGTGGTTTCATTTGGGTGGGTATATTTGGGTTGATTTGATCTGATTTGGTTACTTTAATACTTTTCCTTCTCTGAGTTTTTTTTCCGTGATGATTGTTTAGTGATCTTGATTTGGTTAGATTTGGTTAGATTCGATTAGGTGACGACATATTTAGGGTGTAATAGTGACCATAATACACTTTTGGTACATTAGAGTGCCTTGATTCCTCCAAAGTATGTCCGGAAACAGGGGCTTTATGAATAAAATTACTGGTGGCCTGTTGCTTAGACTAGCTTGGAGGAATATAATCTGCTTAGGATTTATCAACACTGTACTATGCCCTTTACACTTAATAACTCAGACGCCTTTTTTTATGTATATCTCCTACGTATAAAATAGTTTAATTTGCATAGGCAGCTGCTGTTATAATGAGTTCAACCACAAGTAAATATTTTGTCCCTGAACACACAAACTGTATTATATAAATGTATAGAAGTCGGTAGTATAATTTATTCTGTTAGTGGAAAGAGTGATAAGTCTGAGAATTCATTTTCGTTTTGTTATATTGGATGAGGTAAAGTTAAATTATTATTGGGTTATAGTATGCTTGATTAGGCTTATGTCCACTACGTTGCTATTTTTTGTTTTTTGTTTTTTGTAGGCGAAATGGAGGGCTACTGATTCCTCCAAACTGTACAACAAAACAGATCCCCTACTTGTGTCCTTAGATGCTACTCTCGTTTCTTAGTTTACTCTGGAGCACTCAGTAGCACACAATGAAACACACACATTAATGGGGGAAGTACAGTGTTGGTAAATCTGGAGCAATTATTTTCCTCCAAACTATTCCAAACAACAGGACACCAACTAATATTATTTTTTCCTAGTCTGGTTCCTGTTTCCTGGTATATTTTGGAGGAGGAATCAAGATGCTCTAATGTACAGTTGCGGACATAATATGAAACAGACACACCTGAAACGGGGGGCCCCTCATTGAGCATAGGGTGGGATGAAACGTGGTGTGTTTGGGGTCAGTCTGTTTCATGTGTCCGCAACTGTACCTAAAATTTCAAGGGATCATCACCATGTGTGTGGAATTTTTGGCCTGCGGGAGCCTCTGAGAATGAATACACTATAGGGTTATTTATTATTGAACCAAGAGAGAGGGAAGGAAGGAAAGGCATCTGGTTAGTAGAGCCTCCATCGGTTTTCCTCCTTCGAATCCCACGGATGGTCGCTGGTTGGAAGGGAGGGAGGGATGGAGAGGGTGGGGAAAGAGAGGGAGGGAGAGGACGAGGGAGGGATGGAGAGGGTGGGGAAAGAGAGGGAGGGAGAGGACGAGGGAGGGATGGAAGGAGTGGATGGGGTGGGCAAGAAGGGAAGGAATGGAGAGTATGGACAAGGGTTGGGTGGAGGGTTGGAAGGAGAGAGTGGACAAGGGAGAGAGAGAGAGAGAGAGAGAGAGAGAGAGAGAGAGAGAGAGAGAGAGAGGGAGGGAGAGGGTGAAAATGGCGAGGTGGGACGCCATTATTGAGGTTTGCTGAAGGCCTAGTCCACTCCTGGTGCTGCTGCTGTTGCTGTTGCTGTTATTGTTGTTGTTGTTGTCGTTGTCGTTGTTGTTCTTGTAGTCGTCGTTGTAGTTGTCTTTGATGTCGTTGCTGTTGTTGTCGTTGTTGTTGTTCTTGTCGTCGTCGTTGTTGTTTATGTAGTCGTCGTTGCTATTATTCTTGGAGTTGTCGTTGATATTATTGTTGTCGTTGTTGGTTTTGTTGTCTGGTATTTTAAGTTTTTCTGAGTTGGGAAAGTCAGCTCTTAAATTAATGTATAGCCTATATGCCTTTGATCTGAAGAAGTAATACCAAATCGTTACAGTCATTGGTCGTTGATATGCTGGTATTTTTTCTCAGCTTAACACACCCGCTTATCAATTGTTTTTATTCGCAATCAGCTTGGATAGAATGGGAAGATGTAGTACGTTCCATAATTAAGGGGAGATTTTCTTTTTGCTAAATAGGAGGGCTATTGATTCCTCCAAAACTATGCCACGAAACAGACGAGCTTAATGTTACTAATAGGGGATCTGTTTCGTGGCATAGTTTGGAGGAATCAGAGACCTTCCAATTCACCAAACAACTTGGTATTTTAACAATTGGATGACTGGGATTATCCTGTTAAATTGCTTGATGTTAATTCAAGACTATCATCTAAGTTTCATTACATTCTTTATTATTATTATTATTATTATTATTATTATTATTATTATTATTATTATTATTATTATCATAGTTAGTACTTGTAATAGTTTGGACCTTTCTGACAATAAGAAAATACTTCGCTACAATAAAAATCGCCAAGTGTTAGTCAGCAAACTGCAAATATTAAGGATTGATAATTGCACTGCTGGTGATATTGTGGAGACCATCCCCGTGTATCACTATTTGTTGATGTTGTTATTGCTGTTGTTGTTGATGATGTTGATATTGCTGTTGTTGTTGATGTTGCTGTTGTATTCGTTGTTGTTGTTTATGTTGCTGTTGTATTCGTTGTTGTTGTTTATGTTGCTGCTGTTTTCGTTGTTGTTTATGTTGCTGCTGTTTTCGTTGTTATTGTTGTTTATGTTGCTGCTGTTTTCGTTGTTGTTGTTGTTGATGTAGCTGCTGTTTTTGTTGTTGTGTAAGGACTGGAGACACAACACACAAGGGGCGGGTTATTACAAAATAGTTGAGTTTTTTGAGCCAGGATGGTTAAAAGGAAATCCTTGTAAATTTATTCATTAAGAAAATATTTGTTAATACTGGCAGTACCAATATATGTCATTTTCTTTGTTGTTGCAGTTTTTCTTATTAAGACACGATGTCCGTCAAAATAATGAGTCTTTGCAGAGGATTCTAATAGATAAGAATAGTATTTTTAAAGTATATACATAAATATAGAAAATGTCTGAAGAGCATGCATATATTCCCTAAATACTCGTTTAAGCACAACATGTGTGTGTGTGTGTGTGTGTGTGTGTGTGTGTGTGTGTGTGTGTGTGTGTGTGTTTCGTACATTTGTAAAAATACATTCATGTATATATGTAATATACAGAATGTATGTATTCATTTACAGTAAATAAAACGTACAATAAAAGAGGACAGGAAGCATTTCTTACATTTGCCACATTTAGCACTTGACGTGAAGCCAAAATACTTCACAGCTCAGCATAATCTTCTTGCCTGTGTCTTACATCACGTGGTGCTAAACACAACTTGAAGTGCCTATGACATTCTTGTGGTGTAAACTCTAATGGTGTATTATGTAGTGGTGTAGAGGAAGATCTCAGTGGTATGATGGTGGTGTAATGTTGTTATAGTGGTGGTGTAGACCTCAGCAATGTGGCGTTGGTTATGTAGAGGAGGATCTGAGTGGTGTGATGGTGGTGTAATGGTATTATAGTGGTGGTGTAGACCTCAGCAATATGGTGTAGAGGTGGTGGTGTAGAGGAAGATTTCAGAGATATAATGATGGTGTAGAGGTGGTGGTGTTGGCCTCTGCAATGTGGTGGTGATGGTGGTATAGACGAAGAATTCAGTGATGTAATGGTGGTGTAATGATGGTGTAGAGGAAGATTTCAGAGGTATAATAATGGTGTAATAATGGTGTAGAGGTGGTGGTATAGGCCTCTGCAATATGGTGGTGATGGTGGTGTAGGCCTGAAGTTGACCAAGGCAGGGTGGCCCCGCGGCCAAGGAGACCTAGGCAGCCCCTTCATCAGTGCGGCAGGGCAGGCTAGGGGGCCTCTGCTGGATTCCTCATCACGATGCCGCCCCAGGCAACCCCTCGACCCACGCACACCCCAGGAAATGCCAAATGGCAATCCCGTCCTGCCGCCGTGTGAAGACCAGTATATTATATAGTTATAGCATTGTAACCTTACTTATACACGTTGTTATCACACTACATACATCAACACACATACACACTACACAAACATAGGTGAAGTAAACACTAACAGAGATGCGAGTAAGGAGGAAGATGATATTGATCGTAGGTTGCAAATTACGGCAGCAAGCAACACTGGCAGCCCTGGACGTGGCTAGGCCTCCCGCGGCGTGAGACCCGCTACAGCTCAACCGGTCCAACATGGCCCACCTCACCTTACGAGTGAAGATTCATGTCTTACCCTGCCAGCCATGAGGCAAATTTGTTAAGCTTGTATGATGCCTAGAACGGGACATGAACCACACCACTTCTTATACTTTACCTCGTGAATGTTGATGGCTGTTGGCAAATTTATAGGCCAAGGATTGTATCTATAATGAAACTGTAAACCATGTGAAGTAACTTGTGCTTATCTGTATAATCAGCGTGTGACACCAACAATACACGTGATGGGACTACAAAGGGAAGACCACACGGTAACTTGTTCCTTCAAGGCTAAACCTGTGATAGGCATGACAACCAACCCTGTCCAGGCAACTCATGTAGCTTTTCTCTCTCACTCAGAAGGTAGAGGCGAGGCTGATCTGTCTGAGATAATCCAGGTGACGTGAGCAAAGTACATCAGCATCCCTACACTCAGAATTACCTAAAGGCATCAGGGTTAGTGTTTGTTGTAGTGGCGGTGAGAATGTAATACGTGTGTTGTAGGCCTTATGTCTCCCGCCGGGGAGGACTGACCTTCACTCGCCTTGTTTACGATACATCCCTTCTACTTTTTATATGGTGTGGTGGGCCTTAGTAGTTTATATGTAAATCTGACCGCTCTTATGTAACGTATTGTAAACCTCAATCGATTCTCGAACACATCCACTTAACCTCTTATATATATATATATATATATATATATATATATATATATATATATATATATATATATATATATATATATATATATATATATATATATATATATTATATATATATATATATATATATATATATATATATATATATATATATATATATATATATATACGGGGTATGGGTGTGTGTCATGAATGGTTATATAAATCGGTATCGATCGAACATGAAAGGAAAAGTGTGTGTGAGAGAGAGGGTGTGGGGAGGTTGGAAACGAATGGTGGGGTGTGAGGCCTCCCTGGTCACGTTTCAGAGCCAGGCAGCCACCATCACCTTGCATGGGGAGACCAGGGCCTCTCTCTCATTCTATCACGCTGAGAATCAAGGACGCTCTGTGTAAATTTATCTTATTGAAGTGTCAACCTCTTGACTCTGCCAACAAATGACTGTTACTGGCACAGTAGACTTTGTGAGCCAGCTGTCAGTATTATAGGTCACCACTACTTAAAAAAAAAAAACATAATGATATGGCCATGAACCATTTTGTATGTGATATCAGTAGCAACCCTGAGCTTTATTTTCCCATAGCAACGACTGTGTTATATATGAGGTAGAGTAATTACATAATGTGTGTGTGTGTGTGTGTGTGTGCGTGCCTGGTGCAGGAAGAGGGTTGGGGTGGCTGGCTGTGGCTGGTTGTGTTACGCAACATGTGAAGGTCGACCCGGCCTGCCTCGCCCACTACGGTCAAGTTACTGCTGCCCGCGGCTGCCTACAACTTTTTAGGCCTAAAGGGCGTTAGCCTTTGCTTTTACAACTCCCCTACAGTGAACTCGGTCGATGTACTCTAGTTGGAAGGAAGATACGATGCTCGGGAGGCAGGGAATGTAAAGATGAGAGTAGTGGTGTGAAGAGAGTGTGTTTCACCACCACACCAACACTATAATAAAGTACACACAACAGTACTCACCACAGACCTACTTTATATTGGCCAAGTATACACCCAACACAACACTACTACACCAATCTTACTATTTGTGTAGATGCGTGTATGTCTGTTTGTGAGAGAGAGAGAGAGAGAGAGAGAGAGAGAGAGAGAGAGAGAGAGAGAGTGAGTTAGTGAGTGAATGTGTATGTATGTATGTGTGTGTGTGCGTGCGTGTGTGTGAGAGTGAGTGAGTGAGCGTGTGTGTGAGAGGAGGGAGTGGAGTCAGAACCAGTCCACAGTGCTGGCGTAATCAACTAACCTAGAAAACTTAGGCCTAACCTCGCCCTGAATATTTTTGTAGGTTTTTATATTCGCGCAGAGCTTA
>JAWQEG010006045.1:30000-51377 GCA_033782935.1 Petrolisthes cinctipes
CTGGGTGATATGATGCAACCTGAACTCACACAAATTGCAATAAAAACATTCTAACCACATTTTTCCCTGTAATAAAATGCATGCAACCTGAACCTTAACCTTTCATGATGTGAGAATGGTAGCGTCTGTCTTCAGGTGTAAATCTGAAGCAACTTGATTCCTCTAAATTATTCCAAGCAACAGGATACCATTATATATTATTCATTGGTTCTGTTTCCTGACATACTTTGGGGAAATCAAGGCACTCCCATATATACCAAAAGTGTCTTATACCACCTTAAGGGACCCTGTGATGTAGTCAGAAAATTGGAGGTAAATGAGTCCTTCAAATATTGTCACGAAACACCAACTATATGGAAGGAGCTTGTTTCGTGGTATAGTCAGGAGGAGTCAGAAGCCTCCAATTTTCATACAGGGTCCTTATTTAACGAGACAGGTCCCTTCCCTATCATCGCCCCAGGTCAGTGATAAAATCCTGGTGTGGTCGCTAAGTGTATCGGATTTATTACCGCCATTGACGCGAAGTGCTTTTAATGTAAGAATGTGGATAAATTTAGTGTGGATGGTGTGATGTGTATGGTGAAGAGCTGTTAATGCAAGAATGTGGATGAATATGTGTATTGTCAGCGTGTGTGTGTGTGTGTGTGTGTGTGTGTGTGTGTGTGTGTGTGTGTGTGTGTGTGTGTGTGTGTGTGTGTGTGTGTGTGTCATTAAGTACTATATTCCTGGTGGTACAAAAAAGATTACCATAATAGCTACTGAAAACATTATATCATAGGGTGAAGTAACTGCTATCGGATGTATGGCATATGTATTCATTTTTATTCCCTATCATCGATCGAGTTCACTACAGAGAAATATATAAGAAAGACTTGAGAGATTACACACTTCCCTTTGTGCATCCGTCCCTTTAACTTTGACTGGGAATATGACCTTTAGAGTTTAGCCCCCTTGTTATGATACAGGAAATTCACACCCAAGTAATGACGTTCGACCGGTCTTCATCTTTCGAAATATATAAACACAGGAAGGGGAACGTTCTTGTAAGTCACCCGTGCTTTGATAAACTGATGTGTGTGTGTGTGTTGTTGGTTGTGTCAGAGGAATTAAGAGAGGGCATTTACTGGTGTCAGGAGATGATGATGATGAGAGAGAGTGTGTGTAGTGTTGGTGCCAGAGAGAGAGAGAGAGAGTGAGGGAGCGAGATTTAGTACTGGTGTAAGATAGTGTGGGAGAGTTGGTAATGATGGCAGAGAGTGAGGGAGTTAGGTTAGTGTTGGTGGCAGAGAGAGAGAGAGAGAGAGAGAGAGAGAGAGAGAGGGAGGGAGGGAGGGAGAGTTGGTAATAGTGATAGAGGGAGAGGGAGAGTTACTGCTGGTGTCAGATAGAGAGGGAGAGTCTGTAATAGTGACAGAGGGAGAAGGAGAGTCGGTAATAGTGACTGAGGAAGAGGGAGAGTTAAGTGTACCGTATATAAGTGTCAGAGAGTGAGAGAGAGTTACTACTGCAGGTGTCAGATAGAGAGGGAGTGTCGATAATTGTGTCAGTGAGTGAGGGGGAGTCTTGTGCATATACCTCAGACGATGGGAATAATAAAAAGAGTGTAGTGAATATCGTATAGACTCTAGAGGATGAGTGAGGGAAAGTGTGGTGGTTTTGACAGAGAGGAAAATAATATGAGGTAGGCTACTTGAGTGTGGAGTGAGAAGTGAGAGGGTACAAACGTTGGTGCACTAAGAGAGAGAGAGATGGGGGTAGGGAGGGAGGGGGGCGGGGGGTAGGTAGGGGGGGGGCGTGCTTGTGCCAGGCAGGGTATTATAAAGGAGTGGTGGGTACGTCGAAACACATGTGGGTGCTTGAGCCTGTGTGTGTGTGTGGGGTGGGGGGTGGGGGGATGTAGGGAAGGGGTGGGGTGGGGGGAGTGATGGGTATACATATGAGGAGTGTACCCTGGCATGCAGCTTGTCCCCTCCTCCTCCTCCCCCCGAACGCCCCGCCCCCCCTGTCCCCCCTCTCATGGTATCATTATTGAGCACTGGTCGATCCGTCAGAGCAGCGATGCCCCCCGGGAAGCTGACGGAGGCGGACAGGTAGGTAGGTAGGTAGGTTCTCTCTCATCTCATTCATCACATTCACTCACCTTTCCCTTCTTTCCTCTCTCCTTCTCCTTTCTCTTCCCTTTATCCCTCTCTCCTTCCTTCATCCTTTTTTTTTCATCCCTTCATTCCCCTCTCCTTCCTTCTCTCTTCCCTTCATTCCCCTCTCCTTCCTTCTCCCTTCTCTCCTCCCCTTATCTCTCTCTACTTCTCCTTTCGCTTCCCTTCATTCCCCCCTCCTTCCTTCATCCTCTTCTCTCCTCCCTTCATCTCTCTCTCCACTCTCCATCCCTCTCTCCTCTCATCATTCGTCTCTCACCCTCACACTCTATATTAATCACCTCAACCATCCCCATAACAGTAATATTTTTAATGACATTTATATTCTTATGCATCGTTTTTATAAGACACTAACCTTGCCCTTAGTAAAAAAAAATAAAAAGATAATGAAAGAATAAAACACTATAAATAAAAAATAGAGATAGGAAATAATAAAACACTATATTTTCAGATGACATGATTGTAGTGAATGATTATACTTTGATGTTTTCTGTGTAAGTGTTATGTTACTCCCAATACACAAGTTGTTGTTGTTTGAGTGTATTGTATGTATGTATGTCACTATGTCTCCTGACCACTACAGTACTATAAGTGATGGAGTAACAACAGGATTTTCTCTAAATTTTATCTTCAGAATTTTCTCATAATTTTATCTTATTTTCTGCGTTAAAATTAAGGACCCTGTGATTGTGTTTGAGAATTGGTGGCTTCTGATTCCTCCTGACTATGCCATGAAACAAGCTCCTGCCATATAGGTGGTGTTTCGTGGTAATATTTGAAGGACTCATTTACCTCCGATTTTCAGACTTCTGTACATACATCACGGGGGGACAATACAGCGTTGGTTAATCTGGAGCAACTGATTCCTCCGAAAAATTTCCAGCAATAGCCCACCGTTAAGTTTGTTCATCCGGTTCTGTTTCCTGGGATAAATGGAGGAATCAAAACTCTTTCATGTAACAAAAATATACTATCCCCTTTATTTTTTCCTCCCCTGCTTCTTCTCTTATAAAAAGTTCTTAAAATATTCTTCACGCATATATTTATTATCCATTTACAGACTAAAATGGAGAATATTGAAATATGTCTGAGGTTTAAGTGAAGTTTTTAAATCAATTTTTCGTGTCTGGATAAAAAATAATTTTGCAAGTGGATATTATATATTTTTTTGTTTTCTTTCTTTTTCTTTTATGAGGGTCTGTCGGAAAATATAATAAATTTAAAGTCCCCTCAAGATGTACCATAATTAAAAAGTTTTATAGTAATTGTCAAGTTTATAATGAGATAATCATTATATTTTTATTTTATTTTTTATTATTGCTAGATTTCTGTCAAGCACTTCATACATCAAGGTCGAGGTCATAGTTATTAGTAATTGCTAGTCCTTAAGTAATTTAAGTAATTAGGTCTGTAATATTTTAGGCTATCCATCACATGCAAAAGAGGAATCGATGCATTACTACTCAAACTATAGAGGTCAAGGTTATAAGGGTTAGGGTTAATCAAGTGGTCAGCATCATTTGGATAATATTTGCTTGTGATACTTAATGCATGCAGACTATGTAGGGAATAAACAAGGATCATACAGGCTTAATAATGTGAATTTTATATTTTTACGATATCAAAGAAAATATATACACTATTTTTTTTTACGGTGCCCAGTATTCAGTTATTAATACCCTTTTTTCTTTTGTTTCAGGTAAGTGTATTGACTGCTGAAGGCCGGAGAAATCCTGTACGTGAGTGAGTGAGTGAGTGAGTATGAGTTCAATTTATCTACTGTTACATAGAAAGAATCAAATTGTGGCGAATAGGCAGCATGTATCCCTTAGTTTAGTTACGTGGATAGCAAGAAAAAGTGGCAGGCAGGTGGCGTGGACAGGATATAAAAGTGGCAGACAGACAGACAGACAGCATGTATCCCTTAGTGTATCACAGACAGGACAGTCACGTGGATAGCATCAAAAAGTGGTAGAGAGGAGGGCTGCATGTATCCCTTAGTTTCCGTGGTGGGTGTGTATTTGCATATCTATCACCTGTCTGTGTTGTGTCGGGGTTGGTTGGTTGGTTGGTTGTCTATATGTTAAGGCCGTACACCATTTGCATTTCTATTAGGCTTGGCAAACTCTCTGGGATTCTGTAGGACTGGTTGGCTCTGAGTCGTGCTAACTACCACTGTAATTATTATCAGTTATATAACAACAATATTATTTTGATGAGATGGTGTTATTTTTTCAAGATGTTTTAATTTTAAAGAGGATAATTTCTTTAGGGTAAGTTTGGAGGGTACATATTCCTGCAAACTATGTCAGTAAACAGGCCCTTTGAGTAAAAAAAAAAGGGATCTGTTTTGTTGTTTTGTTTAGAGGACTATGTAGACTCCAGATTACCCATTCATTAAGTATTCAGTAGCAAATCGTAGTCCTCCTCACCCAAGTTCATTCGTTCATTCCACATATAATTATTAAGTTTTTTTTTTTCTTAATCCTGGCTTTAAAGCATCAATTATTAGTAAGTTGACCTGAGATACACGTTTCGCTTACATTCAAGTGTTTATAAATTGTAGATAAGTGCCTAGGTGTGTAAATCTTATATGTAATTAAGGAGAGATTCTTTTGTTGGTGAATTGGAAGGTCTCTGATTCCTCCAAACTATGCCACGAAACAGATCCCCTAGCTATTCGTACCATTCAAGGTGTCTGTCTTCTGGCATACTGTAGTTAGGAGGAATCAGTAACCTTCCATTTTACCAACAAGAGATTCTCACCTTAAATTGGATTGCAGTACATATTTTCCCGAAGAAACCGTGAAGTAGTAAAAAGTGAGTCGGTACATTTTCACCAGGTAAAAAAAAAAAAAAAAAATAGAATAAGATAAACTCGAGTATAAACAATGAGATGCATGTGTCCCGTTGAATAGTTGGCAAAGGGTGTTGGGTGGGACCTTCTTAAGCGTCATTCACTATTTTGGTATAAACCTCTCCATCTTCTCCCCCTCCCCCTCAACCTCCTCCACCTCCTACTCTCCACTTCAACCTCTTCTTACCCTCTCTCCCCTCCACCTCAACCTCCTCCACCTACTCCTCTCCACTTCAACCTCTTCTTACCCTCTCTCTCCTCCACCTCAACCTCTTCCTCCCACTCCCTCTCTCCACCTCCACCTCTTCCTCCTCTCTCTCCCCTCCCACTCCTTCTCTCCACCTCAACCTTTTACTCTCTTTCTCCCCTCCTCCTCCCGCCTTTATTCCTTACCTTACCACCCGTCTTTTAAAATTTGCAAAGCTTGAAAAGGAAAATACAAACAATTATTTCCAACCGTACATACATAGGAAAGTTGATCATTATTCCACATTACTTAGCATCCATATAATTGTAACATTTAAGTTTTTCCAATAAATTGCTAAATTGTCAAGGATGAAGTCACTCGTATAGTTTGGGTGGGAAAGTTTGAAGGTCGTCCCTGAGGAAACTTAATTACCCTGGGTCCCATAAAGTATAGAGGAACAATTTCAGACCAATGTAAATATTTATAATGGGTATGTTATGAAGAAAAAAAGATTTGTTTACCTCTATATATAATTTAAATAACTTCGAACTTTCTCAGGTAAATAAATTTGATTAAACATATATATAAAAACTGCAAGTGTATTTATTATACATTTATATTTACAAGTGTTATATTGTTGTTATTGCTGTTGCTGCGTTCGTATGTATTTCTATAAGCGTGTGTGTCTGTGTTTGTGCGTGTGCTTGTATGTGATGTGTGTGCTTATGTGTGTGCGTATGCGAGTGCTTGTGTGTGTCTGTGTGTGTGTGCATGATTAGGTAAAGAGTGAGTGTCGGTGCACTAATGATACCACAGGAGGGGATGGAATGGGATGAGATGGGATATGATGGGATGGGAAGGAAGGGAGTGGTTGTGATGTGATGGGATGGGATGGGAAGGAAGGGAGTGGTTGTAATGTGATGGGATGGGATGGGAAGGGATTGTATGTGATAGAATGTTATGGGAGAAGAGGGGAGGGGATGGGAAGGGATGAGATGTGATAGAATGTTATGGGAGGGGAAGAAATGGGAAGGGATGAGATGTAATGGGGAAGGAAGGGAGATAAATGAAAAGATGGGATGGGAGGAACGAGATGGGAGAGGAAGGAGGGAGGGATCTGATGTGATGGGATGTGATGTGATGGGTATAGGTTTTTCTCCTGGGGTGCTCAGTGGACTAGTTTGCTCATTAGTGTGGTGGGTCTGACTCCTACAAGACTGATGGAGGCACTGGCTGGGGGGTTGTGGGGGAGAGGGAGAGAGATGGATGGATGGGAGTGGTAAAAGTGGGTGAGGGAGAGGGGGAGAGGGAGATGGATGGATAGGAGTGGTAGGACAGGGAGAGTGAGAGAGATGGATGGATGGGAGTGGTAAAAGTGGGTGAGAGGGGTGAGGGAGAGAGAGGGAGGGATGTCTGGCTGATGGAGGCACTAGTTGGAGGGAGAGAGTGAGGGAGATGGATGGATGGGAGTGGTAGAAGAAGGGTGAGGGAGAGGGGGAGTGGAGTGAGAGAGATGGATGGATGGGAGTGGTAGGAGAGGGATGAGGGAGAGGGGGAGTGGAGTGAGAGTGATGGATGGGAGTGGCAGGGAGGGGTAAGGGAGTGGAAGAGGAGGAGGAGGAGGAGGAGGAGGAGGGTGGATGGGAGTGGTAAAAGTTGTGGGAGGGAGAGGGAGAGTGGAGTGAGAGTGATGGATGGGAGTGGTAGAAGAGAGGTGAGGGAGAGGGGGAGTGGAGTGAGGGAGGGGTAAGGGAGTGGAAGGGGGAAGGGGGAGGAGTAGGGGGATGGAAGGGAGTGGTAAAAGTTGTGTGAGGGAGTGGGAGGAGGGGGGGAGGGAGTAATGAGATAGACTTGGGTAATTTAGGAGTGAAGGGAGTGGTAATGAGAGGAGGGAGGAGTGAGGCAGACGGGAATAACTTAGTGGGAAGAGAGTGGTAAAGAGAGGGAAGGAGGGAGGAAAGAAGGAGTGTGATAGATTGGAGTAACATAGAAGGAAGGGAGTAGTATGAGAAGGGAGGGGAGGAGTAGAAGAGGAGTGAGGGAGTGAGTGAGGGAGGGAAATGAGAGATGGGAGTGTATAGATAAACAATGAGAAGTAGCACAATGATGAGAGAAGAAAGAGAGGGAGAGAATAAAAGGAGGAAGAGGTGGAGGATGAAAATATGAGGATGATGAGAAGAAGAATAGATAAAGAGAAGGAGGAGGAGGAAGAAGGAAAGAAGAAGTAGAAAGGAGGAGGAGGAGGAGAGTATGAGGATGATAATCATGATGAAGAAGAAGAAGAAGAGGTGAAGAGGAGAAAAAGAACAGATAAAGAGAAGGAGGAGGAGGAAGAAAGGAAGAAGAAATGAGGAGAAGGAGGAAGAAGAAAGGAGGAAGATAGGAGGAGGAGAGCAGGAGGAGGAGGAGGAGAAGGAGGAAGAAGAAACGATAAAAAGAGTAGGAGGAGGAGGAGAGCAGGAGGAGGAGGAGGAGGAGGAGCCCCAGGAAGATTATTAATTCAATGTAAATGCTGTCTGTAACATCTGACACTTGTGGTCTAGAATGAGCAGACAGTTACATGCTTTCACACATCAGGAATGTTGTGTTGATAGAGTCTCGGGCACAGGACAGGAGAGGAGGGAGGAGGAGGGTAGGAGGAATCTGAGGAAGAGAGAGATATAAATTCATGGATTGTTGAGGAGAAAACAAAATGAATATAGATAGATAGATAGATGCTGTAGATAGATTGATAGATAGATACTGTAGGTAAAGAGAGAGAGAGAGAGAGAGAGAGAGAGAGAGAGAGAGAGAGAGAGAGAGAGAGAGAGAGAGAAGAGGAAGTGAAGGAGATAGGGGGTAGTGAAGGAGGACGTCTGCAGGGAAAGGAGTAGAAAGTCAAGGAGATTGTGATTAAGTTCTAAGGACGAGAAGAAGGAACATGACTCTCTCTCTCTCTCTCTCTCTCTCTCTCTCTCTCTCTCTCTCTCTCTCTCTCTCTCTTTAACAACTCATGGTTTCAGAGCATTTACATAACCCTGTACATTTTATTTGATCTCTCTTCACGAGGCCCATTTGTTGAATAGTATTTAATCAAAACTCTCACGCAGGAAACACGAAGAAGAGGCAAACAAATCTGTTCTTCTCACTCTGGCAGTTCTCAGACAAGGTAAGACGAGGGGAACTAGCCTTGCATGTATCCTATATAGCACAGTGTGGACGAATCAATAAGCCTCCAATTTGATCAAAACAAATGACCCCTTTATGATGGATGCCTCGTCCGTCTTATCACATTGCTGTTGTTTCAAGGATAATCTGCACTGACACGTCTTCTTTTAACTTCTGTACCTGAGGGAATAGATTGCACCTTCTCCCACCACCACTATTCTGATGATTATTGACGTGTGGTGGTGAATGATGATGTGACAGTGAAGATATAAAAGAAAATACAAGATAGTTTACTCATGTACTCTATGGGCAGACGTCTTGTACTGTATTCTGTCAAAGTTATCTCCTCATTTTTAAAAGCATCTTTCACGTAGTTATAAATATGAATTTTTACACTCACTCGCACTGAGTTTGTTTCAGTCACTCTAAGGATTTTTGTCACTCACGCACATTATGTTTGGATGATTGATACACTAAAGCTGTTGACGCTACGTGTGCGTTTCACGAGTTTGATGATGTTTATGTAAAGTATTTTGTCCTTCCACCGAACTGACACACGCACTGTACTCTAAACTTTTCTCACTCAGTCGCCATATCATTATACTTTATATTATGTAATGAATTATTTATATATATAGCTATTAAGAGTTATTGATAATCGTCACTTATTTGTTTCAACTTCTCATCCAAGGCTACGAATTCTACTTACCCTTTGACAATTATATATAACCTTTCCACTTAGTCGTGTCTTAGAAATTAAATTCTCCCTTTCACTCTGCTCGCATCCTCACAAAATATAAAGTTTTACCCAGTCTTCAGTTACCGGTAGCCTTCAAATCATACGACAAAATTCCGACCACATTAAATTGATATTCTCACTTTCACTCTGCTCGTATCCTCACATATTATAAAGTTTTACCCAGTCTTCAGTTAGCCTACAAATCATATGACAAAATTCCGACCACATTAAATTGATATTCTCACTTTCACTCTGCTCGTATCCTCACATATTATAAAGTTTTACCCAGTCTTCAGTTAGCCTACAAATCATACGACAAAATTCCGACCACTTTTGAGATTCCTGGCGTGCATAGCTTCCACTGATAGCCTGACTTGTTGAGTGCTCTGGACGGCCAAAAGTTGTTCGGAATTCAAGTAGTAGATGACTGCACGTGAGCCGCCACAAACTGGACCCCAATTAGAGAAGTTAAGGGGATGGAGGGTAGTACAGTGTTGGTAAATCTGTAGACAATGATTCCTCCAAACTATTCCAAGGAACTGGCCACCACCATTATATTTGTTAATCTGGTCTAGTTTCCTGGCATACTTTGGAGCAATCAAGGTGCTCCAATGTATCAAAAGTGTACTACTGTATATATATACCCTTAACCCGACTGGAAGAATTGTGGCACTGGTTACACATTGCCTTACTAGGGAGGTGAAGGCCAGACACCAAACTTTCCCCTCAGGTTTTCTATAATGTCTCGGACCTTTTAATGACATTTTTACCATTTAAAGTTAAGGCTTTCATTAGAATGGACATGCGTGTGACGATAATGAAAAGGATGTTTACGCCAGAATTGTATATACGTTTTTAGGAATTGACACGATAATGATAAATGAGAATGGTATGTGTTTGTGCGGGAGGAGAATGTTTCACTTCAGAGTCCTACCTGTAATTTTCATCTTCGGGAAGTATGTTTTCAGCGTACCATATGCGTCTATTCAAACTGATATGTTGTCTCTGTCGGGCAAAAAACAACTTAACACCAACTCACTCCAGTATACCACACCTCCCTTCCCACTCCAAGGATCCTAAGGGGGTATATAGGACAATGTTGGTAAATCCGGAGCAGCTCATTCCTCCAAACTATTCCAAGCAACAGATCACCATTATTTTAGTTAATCTGGTCCTGTATTCTGGCACACTTTTGGAGGAATTAAGACGCTCTCATGGACCAAATGTAAACCTAACCCTTTAACACCAACTCCAGTAGACCATGTATACTGTGCTTCTCTTCCCATTCCTTTCCCGAGTGCAAGACAATACTGACCCGACATAAAAACAGAACACCCAGGGTGATTCAGACAGACATAAATCATTCACTGCACAATTCTCAGGTATACGACGATGAAATATTTACCGCCCTGCTGCTGAAGATGAGTATGTTGAAGGGAGAGCTGAGAGAAGGTCCTATAAATCACTTGTCTTGTATACCTTCCCTCCCTTCCTTTTGCATCTGAGGTTTGCCGAGCCTGGAGGGAGTAAATCAGAGCTGCACTAGTTGAGACATTTTCTTTCTGACCGCACTACTTACCAACATCATCATCAACAACAGCAACAGCAACAACCAGTAGCACGAGATTGGCTTCCCGGAGAGATATATACTGTACAGTTGTCTGCAAAATTTCTGTCCCTCCCTCCCTCCCTCCCTCCCTCCTGCCCGCACGCGTACCCATATATCTTAATTAAACTTTGTGAACATGTAAATAAGACATAATTATTGCAGGTAGACATTAATTACCCTTGTAGCATTGATTGATTAACTTGTTTCAAACGAGTGATGAGCCTCCTGGTTTTATCTTATTATTTTCGACAGATGTTAAAATAATATATATGCTAAGACGACAACTTTTTAATCTAATTGTATGGTAATGTCCTGATGAGCACTGTATATATGGATACGTGTTGAAATGTAAAGAATATCGATACCGGGAAGATTGTAAATAGTCGAAATGTTAATACCGTAAAGATTTGGCTGTATTTTATCTCGTACGTTCAACTTCAGTAAAAAGATGTATAGAAGCAGTATCACCTTCAACCATACTGTACACCATACCTCCATGTCTCTGGTAACTTTTTTATCCCTAGAAGATCTTGTTGTGTTGGTCTGTACAAGTGCATACCTCGGTTTGGCCACGAGTCCCCGGTCATATATAATGCTTCTGCAGATTAAAAACTCGACTTATTGCCCTATAAACTCTAGGAGGGAACAAATGAGTTAAAAGAGGCCCGTGGTGTAAAGGAGAGCAAAAACTGGGAGGCGGGGCTTCATAAGTTACGGCGCCTGGCCTCTGGAAACCAACCACACTGGTCCAAAGTCTCTAACCATACGGGGAGGTTATGTGTGTGTGTGTGTTTATCACGATAGATTTCTTCATTTACTCGCAGGTTAAGTTAGATTAGATCAATCCATGAGTCTTATGTATGAAAATTGATTAGGTTAAGAGATGATCACTGATGAGCATCATGTTTTCATACTCTTGGATTGGTTATAGAAACATTGCACTTGTTATCATCGTCTTATCTTTGTGTTTCCGTGCACAAGTATCCTAAATCAGGCTTGGTTATATAAAGTTGGTTTTAGCACGCTTTGGGTGGGAAAAGGCATGTTAGGTGTCATATTTTGTTATTGACTTATTTTCCACCGATGACTAATATCTTGCTGGAGGACATTAAAAATTTACTATGTGCTGTTTGTCAATTCACTTTAAATTCCTTATACGTTCGAATCCTGAGTGACGAACCAAAGAGTATAAAATCAAGCCATTATATAGGTAAAACTTTATGAGCATCATCATCCTGGAGGGTAGGTATAAAAAGGGCGTTGGTCCCCGTGGCCTGAGAGACTTGGGTGTCCATGTGAGGAGGGCAGCGTCCACCCTGTTGGTCACTTCTTTGTGTGGTGGGTAAAGTGTGACCAGCGGGAGGCGCTCTGCTTCACCGCGCTCTAATTGATAGTGCCTATAACGGAGGAGTTACACGGTGCTGCGGCCACTGGTCAGAAAGAAGATATAGTGTGAGACACGTGGGGGTCGTACAGCCTTGCCTTACCTTGCCTTGGTGGTGGGTAAGTAGAGCGGCTACGGTACCACACCACCACCAGTACTGTTGGCCTTTTAGTTCTCCCTCATTCATCCTTGGCTCAGTCAGATTGTCCTCATCATACCACTCGAAAACATCAAAGAGATGAACTGAATCAGATATTTGCCGACAAATATCTGGTGATTTCTTTATATATATATATATATACGAGAATAATATGCCCATGAGAGACTTAAGTTATTGTTAATAGCATTTATTTTCTTTACAACACCAACTTCTTATGATTGTCTCGGCATCCAAAGGCCATATCATTTAATTTTTTGCTTATATGCTAAACTTAGATCAACACCAAATGACTTTAAAGGTCAAAGGAATTTCCCTCATCGTGCCTGGATAAATATAGTCATAGGCAAGAAGTAAACAATCAACTTCTCAGGAATCTTTGTCCAAACCTACTACCTGCTGCACCGGTAAAGTAAAGTATCCGACAAAGAAATGTGTAGCTTAACTAATTATATATCTCATTAACTTATTGTCATATATATATTTTTTTTAATATTGGGTTAAAAATAGATATCAAGCGGTAGAGTGCATACAACCAGTTCAGAAGCAGCGAACGAGTTTCTTGCGTGTGTCTCGTGTGCCAGCCAGCCATGCAGCCAGCCAGCCAGTCAGCCATGCATGCAGTCAGCCAGCTCAGGACAAGCCACATACAGTAGGCAGGTCTGGAAATGTGAGAACCTTGATATCATCGTCATATTATCGTCAGGAACCAACAACCAACACTCTCTGGCTCGGAATTAACACGTGTGGATTTCTATTGTGATTAAGAGAGGGGGTATTAAAGTGTTGGTAAATCTGGAGCGACTAATTGAATCCTCCAAACTATTCCATGAGACAGGACACCATTAGTTTCGTTCATCTGGTCCTGTTTCTTTGCAAGCTTTGGAGGAATCAAGACACTCCAATGTAACAAAAGTATGTTATTTCCTTAATTAATGCTTCAGTGAATATTGACCTCTGTTGTTTCTTATTTGCATTAACTCCAATTAGAAATGTTTGATGTTCTCTCGGCTACCACCCGTATAGGCTAGTGCAAGTGGTTATGTGCATGGGCAGTACTTTAATTAAGAGTTTTGGCTTCCCTTCGGCCCCAGTCACTCCCTTTCAATTCTTCAACTGTCCCTCTTTTCCTTCTATCTCCTTCTTGCATATTGTCCCACCTATCTATCACCTTCTCCCTCCTCGATCTCCCAACACTATAGCTATGAGTTCCTCTTATCATCATTTTTAGTCAGTGGTTCACTCCCCCTATTGACTCATAATCTGTATAAGCTGTTCAAAATCCATATTCTTCCCTCGTCTCACTCATAGGAAATCGTTTAGGCGATGGAATCCTCTATGATGTCTTAAGGAGCATCAGAATATTAAACCAATTGTAGTAAGTTTTGTACAAGTTTATAAGGAATAACGTGATTTCTTCCTACCCATATACTGCCTTCCTTTCTCACCCTCACCCATATACTGCCTTCCTTTCTCACCCTCACCCATATACTGCCTTCCTTTCTCACCCTCACCCAGTGCCCCTCTCCACATTTCCTCCCTTGTTCTTGTCCCTCCCCCATCAGACCCTTACCTCACCACCACCACCACCACTACTACAACTAGCTGCTTCTGGTGTTCAGGATGTGTATTATTGGCGAGAGTTTTTACTGTCTCGCGGTTTTCGAGGTGGGGAAATGACAGGCATTAGGTTGGCCACTACACGCATGCAGCCCCGCCCCTCCACAACCCGCAGTCACTGAGACACACTTCGCGTTTTTAGTTTTTATATATTTACAGTAGTTATTTATTTTTTTCATTATTTTTTTGTTATTATATTTTGTGGTCTGGTGTGTAAAGTACCGATATTTGTGGAGCTTTTATATTTTTAGTTTTTGTGCAGAGAACCGAGAATGAAATGCCATACTAGTGCTTACAGAAATACTCGCAGGCAACGGGTACTAGATTGACACAAGGGACTGTAGAAAAACTGCAAACTTGGCTTACCATCGTACCCATGCACTGTGTCCGCTTCACAGTATTATTATTATTATTATGAGGCGCGGTAGAGGAACACGTTCATGAATGCTTTATGTGGGAAGGTAGTTGAGTGAGTATGTGATTGTGGGGGAGGGAGAATGGGCTGCTCGCGACAGGCACAATGACCGATGCTGGCCGTGAGAGAGACGGTGGGAAAAACCTCTGGACATGCACAATGACTGATGCTGCTCGGAGGGAGTAGGACGGAGGGAAAAAGTGGTGGAAGGGCGAGAAATTACGAGGGGTCATGAATGCAGAGGGACGAGTGGTAGAAGGATATCAGGGGTGGGTATAGTGTAGGGTACAGTACAGTGTAGGAAAGTGCATTATGGAGGTGACACACACACACACACACACACACACACATGGAGAGGAGGTATACTGGGTGTCGAGGCGTGTAATAGCAGCATTGTGGAGCGTGTGGGAAGGATAGTGGGGTGGCTGGGGAGGAGGGGAGGGTATTGTGCTTGCAGGCGGCCAGTAGGGGAGGGAAGGATATGGGAGAAGGGAAGTGGTAGACCCAGGTAGAGTAAAATAGTGTGTTGCCACGAGCACGGTACTGTATCCTACTTGTAAAGACGGTCAGCATTTTGTATACACTTGGTTGCTTAGTGTAGTTGGCATTTCTGTGACTTATTTAATGGTACACTCGGCCACAGGAATACCTAGACAACTATAATTATTCTTACGTGTTAGATACTTTCTGGTAAAACATGAGTAACAGGTTGCTCCTTTCCGACTGACCCTGGGTTCAATTGTTGTCACTGCACACAAACCTTATGGGATGGGTAAAGTCCACCTCTAACCCCTGTGGGATATCTTGCCTTTATTACATCATTTCGGTCGTATCACTACCCTCAACAGAACGAAAACTGTGTAAAGGAAATACAGATTGCTCGTTATTCTGTAATTTCTTTGTTGTAGTTGGCAGCAGAAAAATTCTCCTGAACATACGAAATATAGGGACACACATTTTTTCCTGTGGTCGACTGTCCTCTGCAAATCCAGTAAAGGTTCATTCCTTATGGTATTGTAGCATTATAAAGATCACTCTTGTCTGATTGCAGTGAACAGCATTAGTTTACAAGTGTACATTAACTTACCTAATGGGGGGAAATAGTTAACTTAATGGCGACATAAAAACCTGCACAACTTCGGGTGGCAGCGATAAGACACCTAGAGCTGTAGCTTCCTGGGGAGAGTAGTGAGTGGCCTGGAGGCTGACACACAGGACAGTCGCTTCATCAGGTACAGTCAGGGGGTCGGTATGTTACTCCCTTTTAATACCCTTCTTTGGCCACGGTCTCTCCTTTCAACATGTACAGATATTGCCAGTCTGTCGACTCCTTCTAGGGATGCACAGTCTCTCCCTCCTACAGATACAGACACAGACACGGACGGTCGATCAGTCGGTTCATTCAGTAGTCTTCTACGAGTAGAGGCACGATCAGTCTGTTCCTTCTAAGGTCGTGGTCTTTCCCTCTAGCATGCATAGTTAGTGTCCGTCGTCTTTCAGTCCTTTCTACTGCATGGTCATTGCCTCTCTTACTGACAATGTCTTTTCTCACTTGGATCATCACAGGTCGAAATGTAACGCTGATTGTTATCTTTCCTTTTGGTACAGGTCTCCTCACATCAAGCTAGATTAACAAAATTTGGAATGACAGTATGTAAGGTTTGGAGTGACTCATTTTGTGTGGAGGCCAATCATGTAGTGGTGAAGGCGGGTATACATGGAGTGCTTTGACACGCATTATTTCATGTAGGGTACACTCGTGCCCAGGAATTTGTATCGCAGCCTGAGTATAAAATGCCCGACCACCTCCAGTACCCAGTGACTGTCTACCGTACCCACTTAACATACACTACCTATACCATTCCAACACTGACTTGTGCCCCCTTTTATCCCCTTCTGGCCGTTTATATAAAGTGTGCAGTGGAAGGAAGGAAATATTTTGCACAAGACCTGTAACATAAATTATTCGTGGACACAGATGTACACAATAAATTAGGAGATATGGCAAACATAAAGAATAATAATAGTAATTCCGCTAGTGGGTAACAAAACCATTGATTATTACTACGTCCATAGACCTTTATAAAAAAATAACATCTTGCCACTCTGGCAACGTTTGTATTTAGATTACAAAGTCGTGTGTATCATAAAATCCCTCCTCCATAAACTAAACAGTAAAAATATATGTATTCCAAAGGTCAGGTGGGTACACAGATGTATATAAATCAAGTGTACAGGTGTATAGTCGAGTGTACAGGTGAATAGTCAAGTGTACTGGTGTATAGTGTAATTGTGTAAAAGTAAGTGTGATTCTGGCCATATGTGGACGGGGCGGGTGTGGATGTAACACTTTAACGACTAGACTGTACCAGGTGGCCAGCGGGTCGTTCAAGATGAGAATATGCAGTTAAGGAAGCACTGGCCAAGAGGTAACCACATTTAATAGTTTCAGGTGCTTGTGTGTGTGTGTGTGTGTGTGTGTGATATATATACAGTATATGTAAGGCCTGTGGGTGCAGACCACAGTAATAACTCCTCTCGTTATCTCTACTTGTCAAACACACTGTGGAGTTGTAAAACATTTGTATTAATTAACCATACTATTATAACTCTCATATTATTTGGAAATATATACAACATACAATACAATTATATATCCCTTATTCACAGATTATTATAATTATTAAAACATACACACACATTGGAATCTATATTATAACTACTGTTGCCAATGTTTAAAAATATTCCTTGGAGTGTGTACGCAGGAGGGAAGAATGCAAGCATGACCGGAGCAGCATAATGTGTCGAGATTAGAAGAAGTTAAGTGTGAGGGGAGAGGGAGGAGGACCTTGAGTGTGAGGAAGGGGGAGGGGGAGAGAGAGAAGAGGGGGAGGGAGGAGGAGGAGGAGGGAGAACATGAAGGTGATAAGGGAGAGAGAGAAGAGGAGGGAGAGGAGGAAGAGGAACATGAGCGTGATGAGGAAGAGAGAGGAGGAGGGAGAGGAGGAACAGGAACATGAGTGTGATGAGGAAGGAGAGGAGGAACAGGAACATGAGTGTGTTGAAGGACAGGAGGGAGAACATGAGGGAGAGAGAGGGACAGGAGGGACAGGAGGAGGAAAAACATGAGCGTGATGAGAGTGAGTGAGTGAAGGAGGGGTGAGGGCAGGAACCAGTAGCCGGGCCAGACAGACAGATAGCCATGCAGGACGGGCAGCTGATAAAAGCAGCTTCAGGTCCAGTGAGTCGTAAAGGCTATCATTACGAGCCTTGTTGCCCATCCCTCCCTTACCCCTTACCCACCCCTTCCTCTTGACACACACTACACCTCTCCCTCCCTTACCCACTCCTCCTCTCCCTCACCCGTCTCTCTCTCACCCTCCCTCACCCGTCCCTCTCTCAACCTCACTTACCCATCCCTCCCTCACCATTCCTGTCCCTCACCTCTTCTCTATCATAGCCATCATCCTTCACTCCCTCACCCCCCTGTCCCTCACCCCCCCTGTCCCTCACCCCCCTGTCCCTCACCCCCCTGCCCCTAACCCTTCCAACCTTTCAACCAAAATCTCACCCATAATTCTGGTCTCCCTTGCCTCCTCCACCCTCAACTATATACACCCATGCATGCGTCACCCTCACCACCACACCCTCATTATTCACACACACACACACACACACACACACACACACACACACACACACACACACACACACACACACACACACACACACACACACACACACACACACACACACACACACTGTCCCTCACATCAAAAATACTTTCCTTCCTACTTACCTAACTACCTACCTAAATACGAACCTCTATTACCTCCTCCACCACCCTCACATACACCCACACTATTATCTACCCACACCCTCACTCACATACCCCACCATCCATCACTCACACCACCACCACCACCACCACCCACTCCCATACACCATTCATTACCCACACCTTGTCTCAATATATACACGAGACATACCGTATATTATCTTAGCATTATGCCTTCTAATCGTTCTTCCCTTCTGTCCATCCATCTATCCATCTCTTATCATGACCACTGTCCTTTTGTCTGTCTGTGTGTGTGTGTGTGTGTGTGTGTGTGTGTGTGTGTGTGTGTGTGTGTGTGTGTGTGTGTGTGTGTGTGTGCATTTTAAAGGGGATTAAACTTACATGACGGAAGTGTAAGGACCAAAAAGCCCAACCAACCAATCAGCCAACCCACTCACCCAACCACTATCCAACCAACCCACCAACCACACAACCACTATCCAACCAACCCACCAACCACACCGCCAAGACTGATGGAATAAACAGACATACATATATACATACACACGAAGACAAACACGTACACACAGATAGATATTCACACATCCACTCACATGTAAATACCAAATGCACACACGTAACATATTCACACACAAGCAAACACAACACACTTAAATACACACGCATTTACACGGACACACATATACACATTTACACACAGAAGCTAGCACACACTCAAATGCACACAAACACTCGCACACACACACATCATTTATTATTAATATCATTATTGTTATTATTGTTATTGTTATTATTATTATTAATAGTATTATTATTATTATTATTATTATTATTATTATTATTATTATTACTATTAGTAGTAGTAGTAGTAGGAGCAGTAGTAGTAGTAGTAGTAGTAGTAGTAGTAGTAGTAGAAGTAGTATTTTATTGTTTAGGGCAGTATTCTTTCGTCCTCTTCTGTTCAAAGAGTATTATGGGGATAGTACAGTATTGGTAAATCTAGATGGACCAACTGATTCCTCCAAAATAATACAAGAAACAGGTCACCATTCCTTTTGCTAACTTGGTCCCATTTCTTGGCATACTTTGGAGGAATCAATTTGCTGTAATGTTCCAAAAGTATAATCTCCCCTTAAGGACCCTGTGATCATGCATGTGAATTGGTGGCTTCTGATTCCTCCTGACTATGCCACGAAACAAGCTCCTTTATTTAATGTAGGTGTGTGTGTGTGTGTTTCGTGGCAATGTTTGAAGGACTCGCTAACCTTCAATTTTCTGACTACATCACCGGGGGACCTTCATTAAAATGCATCTTGGTAAATTGTCAAATGTTAAACCCCGTGTTTTTTGGTACATAAAATTAATCATCGCTTGTATAATGTCGATGCAACAAGTTTATAAAGTATAATTACCGTCACTAATTATGTGTCAAAGTCTTGTCGTGCATTTTGTGTAATTCTGAATAAGTAGTTTTTATTTAAAGTTTGTTTTATGTATCGAATTCTGAAGCCAAAATGAAAATGTGTTAATTCAGATTGTGCCGAATGTCGTATTTAAAACACACGTCATCATTAAGGACCCTGTGATCGTGTATGAAAATTGGAGGCTTCTGATTCTTCCAAACACATGCCACGAAACAAGCTCCATTAAGGTGGGTGGTGTTTCGTGGCAATGTTTGAAGGACTCGCTAACCTACAATTTTCTGACAACACCATTAGGGTTCCTTAAGGGGATAGTATACGTTTGGTACATTGGAGTGTCTTGATTCCTCCAAACCATGCCAGGAAACGGCATCAGATGAACAAATATAATGGCTTCTGTTATCTGGAAGAGTTTGGAGGAATCAGTTGCTTCAGATTTACCAACACTGTATTTCCACCTTAAAATGTATATAGCTACAATGAACTTAGGGACCTGTGATGTAGTCCACTAACGAGAGGCTACGGATTCCTCCAAACTGTGGCAAACAAAGAACGACTGTGGCTTTATACTAAGGCAATGTGTTTCTTGGCAAACTTTGGGGGAATCGGTTGCCCCCCCCCCCAAGTTCTACCACAAAAATCGTAACGCCCTTAGGTGGGCAGTACAGTGTTGGTAAAGATGGAGTAATTGATTCCTCTAAGCTATTCCAAACAACAGGACACCATTATCATTGTTCATCTGGTCCTGTTTACTGGCATACTTTGGAGGAATTAAGGAGCTCCAATGTTACTATCCCCTCAAGTTAAAGACGGGAGGAGGTTTCTGGTATCCCCGTCTGTAATACCTGGGAGGAAGGAATGCTATAACCATCAATCAATCACCATGGTGAGTGAAGACTTTACGATGTTACTCCCTCCCTCCATCCATAACTCCATCCCTCTCTCCATCGCTCTCTCTCTCCCTCCCTCTCTCCATCCCTCCCCTTTGTATTCCTTTGTATTCCCTTTGTATTCCCTCTATTCCTCTCTCCTTCCCTCCCTCCATCCATCCTGCCCTCCCTCCATCCTTCCTTCCCTCCCTCCATCCATCCCTCCCTCTTTCCATCCATCCCTCTCTCCATCCATCCCTCCCTCTCTCCATCCCTCCATACCTCCTCTCCATACCTCCCTACCTCCATCCCTCCATCTATCCATCCATACCTCATCTCTTTACCTGAACCGAAACCAATTCTCTCACATGAACACTACAGCCGTGGACAAAATCACTGGATCTTGGGGTGAAAATGTAATTGAAAATGGCTTAAAATATTTGATGAAGATGTAATTTACTTGAAGATATAATAACATACCTAACATAGCATTACAGGCTGACGAATGTTAAGACACTTTAAGCTTTGTAAAGTTATATAGACAGATATTCATAAACATTTTTCTCTCGTATTTTAAAAGTACCAGTAACTTCTTTCTTTATATATTAATATTTTACTTGCTTTATAAACTCTTAATATTCTTTTCTGTTTAACTGTTTACCTTTTCCTAGCAGTTAGTTATATATACATGAGTATAATGATATAATACTGCCACTTTATATACCTTTGACCAAACATGATCAATACCAGTGTATGTTATTGAAGGGTAGAGAAGGAGGAAGGGAGGGCAGAAAATTTACGGCACTTCCGCAGTTTATGTTCGCTCTTCCCTTCAATTACACACACAATCAATAATACACCTACGACTTCCTGAAGGCCAGCCAGTCAGAAGGAACAGGAAAAATTTATGTCCGCGACTGTATATTCTTCTGTCCACCACCCGAAGGAAGGAAAATGAGGAAGAGAGAAGTAGGAAGAAAGAAGGAGGAGGGGGGAGGGGGGAGGGGGAGGAGGAGG
>JAWQEG010006046.1:0-45000 GCA_033782935.1 Petrolisthes cinctipes
GTGATGGTGGTGGTGGTGGTGTTAGTGGTGGTGGTAGGGGTGATGGTGGTGGTGGTGGTGCATGGTTGTGTTAGTGGTGGGGGTGGTGGGGGTTGAGGGTGGTAGGAGTGGGTGGTGGGGGTAAGTGCATGGTTGTGGTTGGGGTGGGGATGAATGCATGGTGGTGTTGGGGTGGAGTAAGAGTAATAATTATTAATATAAATATACATATTGACTATTATTAATCTCGTAAAGTGTTCATGTTAATATAACTGTTACTATAATCATTACTGTCAGTGTACAGGTGAACAGATGTAACCTAATGTAAATTGTGCCATTCATTCCTTGTATAATATATTTTTGCTTATCAAGGTCCATATGAACAAATAATATATATGTAAATGTCTCACTTGACTTGTGATATTCTTGTTTTCCTTGTACAAATTACAGGAAAATGTCCAGAGTGAGTTTTAAGTTTGGTTCTAACCCATTTCAGGAGGAGGTCCGTAGTATGCTGGCCCCACGTGCGTCGGCTGCAGTGGGTCAGTCTGGTCTGATGTCACTGTATGAAGCCATGTTTGCCCAGTATGGTGTCAAGGTGGCACAGATTCTCATCACCAAACCTGACTTCTACAACAGTGAGACACGCCAGAACCTCAACTCAACCATCAACGAACTTATCGCCCTCAACATCCTTCCCATCATCAACACTAACGATGCAGTCACCCCACCACCTCAGGTTGACGAGGAAGTCAGCAAAAAGTTAGACATAAGGGATAATGATACCTTGGCAGCACGACTGGCTGTGGAGGTTGACACTGATATACTGATTCTGATGACAGACGTGGATGGAAATTACAACAAACCCCCCAAGTCTGAAGGTGCCAGACTTATGGATACCTTCGTGCCAGACATGATTGAGGATGTCGAGTTTGGTGAGAAGTCATCAGTTGGTACAGGTGGGATGGATTCAAAGGTAAAAGCAGCGAGCTGGGCCACTGGAGAGAGGGACATCTGTCGTGATCTGCAATGGACTGGGACAAGGGGTCATCAAAGGAATCATGCAGGGTCGTAAGATTGGCACTTTCTTCACCAATAATAATGATAGTGGTTTAGAAGTAGAGGTGTTGGCCAAGAACGCAAGGCAAGGTAGTCGTGTTCTCCAGAAACTAAGTCCAACTGAACGAGCTGATGCCATTCTGACTCTGGCTAACCTCCTCCAGTCACGTCAGCCGGATCTCTTAGTGGCCAATCAACAGGACTTGGAAGAGGGCAGCTAAAACTGGGCTCTCAACTGCCATGACATCTCGGCTCAGACTGACTCCTGCTAAGCTCAACAGCCTTTCTGATGGTCTACGTCAGATTGCTATGGATTCCAAAACAATCCTGGGCCGTACACTACCAAAACCTTGATTGCTGAAAATGTTGAGCTCCGGAAGATCACAGTCCCTATTGGTGTTTTACTTGTTATTTTCGAGTCCAGGCCAGACTGCCTTCCTCAGGTGGCTGCCTTGGCTATGGCCACAGGTAATGGACTGTTACTGAAGGGTGGGAAGGAGGCTTACTACAGTAACCATGCTCTTATGGAACTGGTCAAAGAATCCCTCACAACTGTTGGGGCCCCTGGTGCTATCTCTCTAGTGACCAAAAGAGACGACATCTCTGACTTACTGCAGCTGGAGGGTGACATCGACCTAGTCATTCCTAGGGGCTCCTCAGATCTGGTAAGGACCATCCAGGAACAGTCCAGGTCCATCCCAGTCCTTGGACATGCTGAGGGAATCTGTCACGTCTACATCGATAAGAATGCCGATCTAGAGAAGGCCGTCAAAATAGGTCAGTTAATATACAGGTCATATAAATTAGATTAACTTTGATCAAAATTTAGACTTCAGACTGTGAAATAATTAAAGTAATCTAAGGTTTAAGTATGTTTAGAAACTCCAGATAACCAGATTGAGGAGAAAATAATATATCTAACGGCCTATCTATCTATGATTACATTATTAGCATATTTTATATTACTTATATATATGTATGTAACCCATTGAGATCAAGGTGCAGAAAATAACCTAAAGGAAGGGAACGGGGTTATAATAGAGGCAAATATAAATAATATCACCTACTAACATGTATTAATCCAACTTCACCCACCTAACACTTACCTGACATGTATCCATCCCACCTTCACCCACCTAACACTTCTCAATTCTCATCCACCTTCACCCACCTAACACTTCTCAATTCTCATCCCACCTTCACCCACCTAACACTTCTCAATTCTCATCCCACCTTCACCCACCTAACACTTCTTTCTCATCCCACTTCTGACTGTCAACCCACCTAACACTTCTCATCCCACCTTCACCCACCTAACACTTCTTTCTCATCCCACTTCTGACTGTCAACCCACCTACTGTACTTTCTCCACCCACAGTTGTTGATGCCAAATGTGACTACCCCTCTGCCTGCAACGCCATGGAGACACTTCTGATTCACCGTGAGATCTTTGAGAACTCCCGAATCTTCACCAGTGTGTGCCAGGCTCTACAACGTGAGGGAGTTGCTATTCAGGCTGGACCCAGGCTAGCGTCACTCCTTACCTTTGGCCCTCCAACAGCCAAGACCTTCAAGTGAGTATACCCGATAGCAGTAGTAAATTGTGTGTGTGTGTGTGTGTTTTTTTTTTTTTTTTGCACCAGTATTTATGTATTTATTATTTTACCTTTTACTTCATTATTTGTCTTCCTTTTTGTTTATTTTTTATTTCTTTAGTTACTGCCAGCATGATAAATTGATAAAGGATTAGTATCAACAGTTATTATTATTATTATTATTATTATTTTTATTTATTTTTTTATTATTATTATTATTATTATTATTATTATTTTTATTTATTTTTTTATTATTATTATTATTATTATTATTATTTTTATTTTTTTTATTTTTTTGTTAATTAAAGAATGTGGGTAAATTATAGGTTACTGTGCCCATAGACTTTCACCAGCAAATTTTGAGAGAAGAGATCATTATGGATTTGAAACTTTGGATCTTCAGCCTAGGCGTTGGTTTGTGGTGTGTCCTCCGAACGCTCTCTAAAACTCGTGCATGTGTTTATAGTTCTCCTCATTATTTGTATTTATTTGTCTTTTCTTTTTGTCCAGGGTTGAATTTAGTGACCTGGAGTGCATCATTGAGGTGGTTGATGGTCTGGATGACGCCATTGATCACATCCATCAACACGGCTCCTCTCACACCGATGTCATTGTCACTGAAGACCCACAGGCAGCTGAACATTTCCTTGGTGCTGTGGACTCTGCCTGCGTCTTCCACAATGTCTCATCTCGCTTTGCTGATGGTTACCGCTTGGGTCTTGGCGCCGAAGTGGGCATCAGTACAGCACGGATCCATGCAAGGGGTCCCGTGGGTATGGAGGGGTTGTTGACGACCAAGTGGGTGGTGAAGGGGGACTGTGCCGTAGCCTCAGAGTTCTCCAGAGGCAAGCGTCTGTTCTTACATCACAAACTACCCCTGGAGGATGTAGCAGTCGTCGATGGCCACTCCTCCTGTGATGAAGAAGTGTCATTCAGCCAGTGACGTCCACACAACAACAACAACAACAACAACAACCTAAAAATTAACTTAGATTCCACTAATGATCTGGATGCTCTGACTATCGAGAGAAAGATTCAAGGCCCTCTACATATTGATCACTACGGCTCAGGTGATAAAAGCAAGGAAGATTGTCCCAGTTCAACCACTCTTATGTTATACAATGAGAACTTAGTCAGGGAAGCAGAATACCAGAGGACATCTAAATATTTAAATGTGGCTGATATTGAACTTCCCTATCAACACAGAATTACTTTTAACATTCTTTCATGTCTCAGTTGAACCTGGAAAAGAAAAATGGGAATAATAGTTTATTTTATTTTATTTTATTTTATCCTATTTTTAAGGAATGAAGGAAAATTTTCTGCTGTTAGGAAGCTGCATGCTGAAGGGATAATTGTTTTCGAGTAGAATATTGATCTTTTTTATAACTAAAATCTTTTTTTCGGGTATAGTAATTAATCTGTGTTGTCAAGGTTTTATTTATAACAACGACATATTAATTTTTTTTTCTATAACCAGTGACATTTTATTTTATTTTTTCTATTACCAGCGACATTTTATTTTCTATAACCAACAACATTTTTTTTTATTTATTTCTATTACCAGCGACATTTTTTTTTCTATTACCAGCGACATTTGATTTTTTTTTTTTTTCTATTACCAGCGACATTTGATTTATTTTTTTCTATTACCAGCGACATTTTATTTTTTTTTTCTATTACCAGCTACATTTTTTTTTTTTTTTTTTTTTTACCAGCGACATTTGATTTTTTTTCCCTATTACCAGCAACAATTAATTTCATCTGGCGTCAGTACAAGAATATTTTACAAGAGCTCAGAGCTGTGGATCAAGTTGGCTTCCTTGTTCCTTGTGACACATAATGAAGTAATTTAATGATTGCTAAATAATTAAGAAATACACACACAAATTATCTTGAATTATTTTAGAGTTAGGAGTATTAATTAAGGGAATAGTATACTTTTGGTACATTAGAGCGCCTTGAGGGGGTTTTGGGGGGGTGCGGGAGTAAGAGGGGGGGGGGGGGTTGGGTGGGGGTGCGGGAGTAGGGGACAATATCAATGGTGGTGGCCTGTTGCTTGGAATAGTTTGGAAGTTACAGTTTCCTCAATAATATGATAATAATAAAAAAAAAAAAATTATTACAAGACCCCTTCCTCATTATTGAATACTGCAAGTGTCCTGAAAAAAAAAAAAATAATTACAAGACCCCTTCCTCATTATTGAAATACTGCATGTTTCCTGAAAGTCTAAACTCCAGCAGCTCACCAAATCTCCTCTTTGAAGGGGTTAAGTTAATTCTTTTTTGTTACATTGGAGTGCCTTGATTCCTCCAAAGAAAATATGCCAGGAAATAGGACCAGATGAACAAAAATAATGGTGTTTGTGTTCTGTTGTTGCTTGGAATAGTTTGGAGGATTAAGAAAAGCTTAAAAAAATAAATTAAAATAAAAAATTAAAAAAAAAAAACACACACACACGCGCCCAGAGAACAAATTCCAGGCTTGGGGTCGGTAGAAAGCCTGTCCCCTATTCCCGCACCCTCCTAACCCCCCCCCCCCCCAAGCCTGTCCCCCTACTCCCGCACCCCCCAAAACCCTCCCCAAGCCTGTCCCCCTACTCCCGCACCCCCCCTAACCCTCCCTCCAAGCCTGTCCCCCTAAACCCTCCCCAAGCCTGTCCCCCTACTCCCGCAACCCCCAAAACCCCCCCCTCGCCTGTCCCCTACTCCCGCACCCCCCTAACCCCCCCTCCAAGCCTGTCCTCCTATTCCCGCACCCCCTTAAGTTAATGTTTATAATTATCACAATATAATAATTGATTAACAAAAGCCATATGAAATATTTTTATAACAAGTACTTTATAAACGTGATTAATTAGCTTTTTTTTATATAATTATAATTCTAACTTACAATGTTAATGATACAATTTTGGTACAGTGTTTGTAGGTGTTATTGTTGTGTTTATAAATAATTCACATGACAATGTTTTCAATACCTCCTTTGTATTGGTATTATTTATATGTGGTATTATATATATGTAGTATATTATTTATATAGTTATACATATACAGTAATATATATATATATATATAGTATATATATATATATATATATATATATATATATATATATATATATATATATATATATATATATATATATTATATATATATATATATATATATATATATATATATATATATATATATATATTTTTTTTTTTTTTTTTTTTTTTTTTTCAATATTTTATCATCACCTGAGCTGCTTGGTATGTCAACAATAAAATCCGTCCACGAGTTTACTCAATTCTTCCATAGTTTGTAGTGAACTGGACATATATACTCAGTCCTAATGAGTATAGTAATTCTTCCATAGTTTGTAGTGAACTAGACATACATACTCAGTCCTATATAGTGACATACATACTTTACGTTTTGTGGAATAATGCTCCAAACCTGACATTTATAATTACTCTTCAATATATTAGGCTAATTTATTTTTAAGTAATAATGTCAAAAAAATCTGCGTGTGTGTCTGTGTGACCCAAAACCCCAAAGGCGGTGTGGTTACTGTTTTATTTATTTATTTATATATTTATTTTGAGGGAGCGGTGTTAATGTTTTATATATATTTTTAATATTATTATTATTATTTTTTTTACTTTTTTTTTTTTTTTTTTTTTTTTTTTTTTTGAGGGGGCGGGGTTAATGTTTTATTTATTGATTTATATATTATTTTTTTTTAGGGGGCGAGGGGACTGTTTTATTTATTTATTTATTATTTTTTTATTTTTTGAGGCGAGGGGACTTTTTTTTTTTTTTTTGGGGTGGGGTGGGGTTAATGTTTTAGCTATTTATCTATTTATATATTGAATATTTGTTTACGTTAATCATTTAGTGAGTGACATACATACATACATAAAAATCAACACCGGGTGAAAGCAGTATAAATAGTATAGTGAAGTTACTGTAGGACTGACTGGCGTGTGCTTGTATGTACACTCGCGGTCAGAAATTGTGTCCCGATCCCCTGGCAAGATGAATCGCAAACATCCTAGCTTTGAACAATAACTGTGCATTTCCCTACAACACACATTTGTTCCAATCATCAAAGCTTGGCTGGTTGCAATTCATCGTGCCAAGGGATCAGGACAAAAATTTTGTTTATATAAAAAAAATTTATTATATAAATAATTTTTTTTATATAATTTTGTTTTTTTTTTTAATGTTACTGGACTGGAAGACCTACATCACACCACAACTGCTCGTTGCCTGGTTCGACCCCGAAAAGGATGCGAGGAGAGACCAAGACGTGGTCGGTTTTTGAGTGTACAGTGTGTTATGAAGGTCCAGATTCCCTCTTTAACATATTGGGCCGTCTGTACCAATCAAGGATCATTCCAAGTTTACAAGATAGCCAATCCTTGAGTGTTGTGGCTCTCACGTAGGTTTCTCAAAGAGTATATATAGCGAGAAAAGCCGGTGCTCAATGTCATTCTTCCAGCATTTCTCAAATTTAAGTGTTCTGTGTGAGGCCCATTTCTCTCCCTTCTGTAACTGGTCTAATTGTATCAGACTGGCATTAATTCGGTTAAGTATTATTGTTACTATAAAAAAAAATTTATATAAACTTTTGTTTATATAAATTTTGTTTTATATAAATTTTTTTATATAAAATTTTTTTTATATAAATTTTTTTATATAAATTTTTATTTATATAAATTTTTTTTTTATATAAAAATTTTTTTTATAAAAAAAATTTTATATAAAGTTTTTTTTATGTAAAATTTTTTTTATATAATTTTTTTTTATATAAAATTTTTTTTTATATAAAATTTTTTTTATATAATTTTTTTTATATAATTTTTTTTTTTTATAAAATTTTTTTATATAAAATTTTTTTTATATAAAATTATTTTTATATAAAAATTTTTTATATAAAATTTTTTTATATAAAAAATTTTTTTATAAATTTTTTTTTATATAAAATTTTTTTTATATAAAAATTTTTATATAAAAAAAATTTTTATATAAAAAAAAATTTTATATAAAAAAATTTTATATAAAAAAAATTTTATATAAAAAAAATTTTATATAAAAAAATTTTTATATAAAAACAATTTTATATAAAAAAAAATTTACATAAAAAATTTTTATATAAAAAAAATTTTATATAAAATTTTTTTTATATAACATTTTTTTATATAAAACAATTTTATATAAAAAAAATTTTATATAAAAATTTTTTTATATAAAAATTTTTTTATATAAAATTTTTATATAAAATTTTGTTATATAAAATTTTTTTTATATAAAATTTTTTTTATATAAATTTTTTTTTATATAAAATTTTTTTTATATAAAAAAATTTTTTATATAAAATTTTTTTTTATATATATATTTTTTATATAAATTTTTTTTTATATAAATTTTTTTTTATATAAAATTTTTTTTTATATAAAATTTTTTTTATATAAAATTTTTTTTATATAAAATTTTTTTTATATAAAATTTTTTTTTATATAAAATTTTTTTTTATATAAAAATTTTTTTTTATATAAAATTTTTTTTTATATAAAATTTTTTTTTATATAAAATTTTTTTTTATATAAAATTTTTTTTTATATAAAAATTTTTTTTATATAAACATTTTTTTTATATCAAAATTTTTTTTTATATAAAATTTTTTTTTATATAAAATTTTTTTTTTATATAAAAATTTTTTTTATATAAAATTTTTTTTTATATAAAATTTTTTTTTTATATAAAAATTTTTTTTATATAAAATTTTTTTTTATATAAAATTTTTTTTTATATAAAATTTTTTTTTATATAAAATTTTTTTTATATAAAATTTTTTTTTATATAAAAATTTTTTTTATATAAATTTTTTTTTTATATAAAAATTTTTTTTATATAAAAATTTTTTTTATATAAAAATTTTTTTTATATAAATTTTTTTTTATATAAATTTTTTTTTATATAAAATTTTTTTTTATATAAAATTTTTTTTTATATAAAATTTTTTTTTATATAAAATTTTTTTTTATATAAAATTTTTTTTTATATAAAATTTTTTTTTATATAAAATTTTTTTTTATATAAAAATTTTTTTTATATAAAATTTTTTTTTATATAAAATTTTTTTTTATATAAAATTTTTTTTTATATAAAATTTTTTTTTTATATAAAATTTTTTTTTATAAGGTTTGAATAACTGTGCGTCTCCCTACAACACACATTTGTTCGAATCATCAAAGCTTGGCTAGTTGCGATTCATCGTGCCAAGGGATCAAGACACAATTTCTGACCGCGAGTGTACAGTTGGACACATAAATTGGTGGTACAGCCCTGCAGGTGAAAGATACTTGTCCCATTTGAGTAACCAGTGTCTATTATCAGGTACTTTGCTTTTTATTACCATCCTCAATACTGACTTCTGCCCCTGATGATGTCTCCTATTTGACACTAATAAGGAACTTTATGATATTGGCAGAAATTGACCATCTTTCACTTGGGCTGTACCACCCATTCATGTGTCCAACTGTACACTCGCAATCCAAAATTTGTATCCAGGTCTTGTTGAAGTTTCGAATCAATTGACATACTATAGTGAACCAATTACAACGCTTATATGTACCATTTCATATTCGTTTGAGCTTAATACTCGATCAGGACATTCGAAGTAAGCCTGGATACATATTTTGGATTGTGAGTGTATGTACAGTCGAAGATACATTAAGTTTGTCGTCTCTTCTCTTCAACTATAAACTTTAATTAAAGGGATAATTCACTTTTGTTACATTGGAGTGCCTTGATTCCTCCAAAGAAAATATGGCAGGAAACAGGACCAAATGATCAAAAATAATGGTGTTTGTTCTGTTGCTTGGAATAGTTTGGAGGATTCAGTTGCTCCAGAATTACCAACACAAAACTTCCCCCTTAATTAAAACATAATTATGACCTCGAAAATAATAAAATAATAATCATAATTGCTATCTAATCAAAATATACAGTAAATATTGGATCACACCATTAAAACATTACAATTTTTATTTATATATTCAATTTTATTATTATTATTTTTTTTTTTTTTTTTTACTGTACGTGGCGTTAAGGGGGTGCGGGAATAGGGGGACAGGCTTGGAGGGGGTTTAGGGGGGTGCGGGAGTAAGGGGACAGGCTTGGAGGGTGGGGGTGGGGGTTAGGAGGGTGCGGGAATAGGGGGACAGGCTTTCTACCCACCCCAAGCCTGTCCCCTTATACTCGCACCCCCCAAACCCCCTCACCCCCAAGCCTGTCCCCTTACTCCCGCACCCCCCAAGCCTGTCCCCTTACTCCCGCACCCCCCAACCCACCCCTAAGCCTGTCCCCTTACTCCCGCACCCCCCAAACCCCCCAAGCCTGTCCCCTACTTCCGCACCCCCTTAAGGACCCTGTGATCGTGTATGAGACTTGTTAGTGGCTTCTGATTCCTCCTGACTGCCACGAAAAAAAAAAAAAAAAAAATATATATAGTTGGTGTTTCGTGGCAATAATATTTGAAGGACTCCTTAACCTTCAAATTTTCTTACTATCATGCACAGAGTCCCTTAAGGGGGTGCGGGAGTAGGGGACAGACAGGCTTGGGGGGGGGGGTGCGGTAGGGGTTAGGGGACAGGCTGGGGTGGGGTTTGGGGGGTGCGGGGGTAGGGGACATGCTGGGGGTGGGAGGTTTGGGGGGTGCGGAAATAGAGGGACAGGCTTGGGGTGGGTAGAAAGCCTGTCCCCTATTCCCGCACCCCCCTAAGCCTGTCCCCCTATTCCCGCACCCCCCTAAACCCCCCACACCCCAAGCCTGCCCCCCTACTCCCGCACCCCCCCCCCTAAACCCCCCACCCACCCAAGCCTGTCCCTCTACTCCCGCACCCCCCTAAACCCCCCCCACCCCCCCAAGCCTGCCCCCCCTACTCCCGCACCCCCTTCATTAAACAGTGTCTAATAATAATAAAAAAAAAATTGCATGTAGGATCATTGGTAATCATTAACTTCACCTTCAACAGTACGTAACCAAAATCTACCTAGTGACACGGTGATTAGCAAAACATCAAGCCTAATAATAATGTTGTTGTTTGTTGTATTGTAGTTACGTAGTCTTATATTTTCTATATATTTATGTTGTAAACTTTCGGTCATTCATTATTGTGGAAGTACTGCAATGAATATATACAGTAGTCTACCTAGTGACACGGTGATTAGCAAAATATCAAGCCTAATAATAATAATGTTGTTTGTTGTATTGCAGTTACGTAGTCTTACATTTTCTATAATTTATGTTGTAAACTTTCGTAAATAACATCGTGTGTACCATTAATTATTTCGTAACTTTATGGAGAACCTGATAAAGGGTTCATTTATTTAAGTGTTGTTTCTTAAGGGGGAAGTTAATTTTGTGTTGGTAATTCTGGAGCAACTGCCAGAATCCTCCAAACTATTCCAAGCAACAGAAAAACACCATTACTTTTGCTATCCTGCTGGTCCTGTTTCCTAGCATACTTTGGAGGAATCAAGGCACAGCTCCAAACTACTAAAACAAAAGAATTACCCCCTTAATTAATAATATTATAATTGGACATCATCAGAGAAATAAACCACACCTGTTAAAAACGACACATAAGAGTTGCCTTTATTTTATACATTATTATGAAAGTGTCGGATTAACAAGGGCTTATTTTTTAACACACATGTGGCCACTGCATGTCATATTTCGTGTTATTATTTTTTTTTTCAGTTCATGTTTGATAAGATTCAGTATTTTCTAACAGTGGCCGCCGGGTTCCATTCATATAACTGAATCTTCCAAGTGACAAGCTGGGATATACTAACTAATGCACTAATATGACTAAATTTTTTTTTTTTCCAAAGTATATATAAAGTAAAATATTAAGTTGACTACACAAATGAAGCATATTTCGATGGTGGCAGAGTATATAGGCCTACAGTACGGTATGCATTAGGCAAGATCTTGGCATTAGGCTACTTCCTCCAAGCCAGGCTGGTGTACTGTAGGTGGTAACTTCCATGACTTCTACACTGAGGCTTGTTATCCAAACTTGTGATGACATTCTTGAAGGTAAAACTTTATTCTATAGTGGCAGAAATCGTCGCTATTTACATGGTGAACTCTGGACTCAGAGCTACCTATTTAATTGATCAGTGACAAACAGGCGACTCTGAATCCAGCGTAACGCCATGAGTACAGCACTTTTAAAAGTTTTACACGTCGATATTTCTTATCTCTGGTGACTGGTATGTTCCTTGTTGCATTTCCTTAATTCAGTTATTATCATTTTCCCACTCGGTGATTCTCGCAGCATTCCTGTTAATATTATTCCATGGCATGTGCAATTTTATTTGTGCATTCCTTCGGGTATATTTATATATAGGAGTAAGTCATCGCGTGTATACTGTATAAGGGTGTTCATAATGATGTTTTAATTAACTTATTGTTGTAATAACCAGTCACTATTCATGATTCCATGTCAAATTAATAATTAAACCTTCGTTCACTATAATTAATAGTATACATGTGCATTCTTTCATTGGGATATAAGTACACAGCTATATTTTCTTAGATTGCGTAGAGGACACTAGCCTATTTGAACTATTCACAGTCTTACAAGCATCATAATATGTTAACCAAAATTTGTCGCATGCAACTGTGAATCAGCTAATTTTCAATAATAACGGATCGTATGAATTTGAAGGTATACTTGTGTATTTATTTCCTCTTATGAATATTGCATGATGACCTGGTGGTGCACTGTCATTTTTTCACTATATTTCCTGCATCTTGACATTAAGGAAATGTCACTTGCCTCATCCACTGATATGGCCACAGTACACATTATCAACTCAACCACTTTGAGTTATCTGTCTTACATAAAATTATACTCTAGTGTTAGAATATAATACCGGTGAGTGACAAGGGTACGAGTACAGTACGTCAGGTTACTCTTGTCAATACCAATATATTATTTCTCTCACTGGGCATCACGTCAGCTTGAATCCTTCCACACCAACACCACCACCACCAACACCACCACCACTACCACCACTCCTCCAGTGACAAGGGGAAGGTCAAGGTAACAACACCACAAGTTACACTAGGGAGGATAAGAGGAGCGAGGCGCGAAAGCCTAATACTGTTGGGGTGGAGATGTTGAGCGTGACACATGTGGTAGTGTTGGAGAGATTGTTAGCAGGTGTTACCATCATCTCAATTATATTACTTTATCTGACTACACTGAGCCACTTGATACAATTTTTGCCTCATGTCAGTAATATTTCTATACACTCTCTTCACTTTGGTAAGGAGTAAGAGTGGTTTGTTTGTTGTGGTAGGCTATTGGACACGTATGTCACCCTTTCGCACCCAATGGCGTCATCGCTACGTCATCAAGGGCGTCACACAAGGATAACCAAAGTCTGTCTGTGATTGGCTGAGGGGCCTCGGTGTTCAGTGTCTATGTGAAGATCTGCACGTACGCATTCAGTGCCTTGGCGTGACGTGAAAGGGAGGGGCTATGCAATGCAGCGAACATGAGCTTGAGCACGATGCAACTTTGGCTATATATAGGATGCTAAATACTTCGTTGGATTGCTCTGTTGGTGCTCACATGTCTATACTTTGAGGTTAAATATATGTTTATAATAATGTATAATTATTACTTGATTTGCAGTAATATAATTTGCATGTGTTGGATAGAGTATAATTAATTAGCAAACAGTCATCATTTAATGGATAAAATCATATAATATTCACGCTTCAATAAATAAGAGAACAAAATGAAGTCGATATATTAGAATGCTGATTGATTAATATACAAATTCTGATGTCTTCCACTGGTACAAAATTGAGTTTAGTGCTACAGGATGTTAACTGATACAATATAATTATACCGTGACAACATATCCCGTAGAAGGAAAAGGAAGTTAGATTTTTGTCCCGATTAATTTTAACTATTAAATATGAAGTATAAACATAATAAATAAACTTGCTAGGCTACTATACAGTATACAAATTTACTTCTGTGTATGGAAAAGAATGTAGCCTATATGAATATACGGGTGTATGTGTAACCTTATCTGATCAATATATATATATAGCTGAATTCCCTCGCCTGTAGTTTGATCGTTCACTCATATTGTTATAATTATTTCCTGTTGAATTATTGCACAACTTAATTATAACTTTGTCATTTAAGTATTATCACTGCACAGGTGTCTATGCTCAGTTTTGTTTTTTGTTTTTTTTAGTTTACCTTACTGATTAACTTATATTTTAGCTTCATTTTGCCAATATATTGATAAAGCAGTGGTTGGTTGGTTCGACATTTACGAGCAGTTGAAGTGTCGCAAGGTAGGCTACATTTTGTTCAGTAATTATAGTTATATTTTTCTCTTTGTCAATTCTTTCCATATTCCGTTTAGTGATCAAACAGCTACTGAATAATACACAATTATTATAGTAAAGTAATAGTAGGTAACTGAGAAGGAATATTAACTTAACGAACTCGCCAAATAAATAAACCCGCTCTCTGCCGATATCAGTTTGTACAAGAATACCATGAATTCAGTTGCTATGGGCGTCAAATGGTCAAAGAAGCTGATCATTTTAGGGCTAACTTTAATATTATTGGTATTGTAAAACAGACAAGAAGGTATTCAGTATAATTTTGCAACTCGCCACTGGTATTTAATATATTTTGTAAGTAATTATATCTTATTAATACCTGTTTGGCTGAGTCTTGGTTGTGGTAAATAGTTAACTACAAATTAATATAGTCTAGCCTACTGATCAATATATATAAATATAATTATCTCTATTGATATACAGTATCATCATAAGTGAAAATTTCAATGTTTGATTACTGATAAAAGACTTGTTGACTTTTAAAAGATAAAAATACTATGTAACACAATTTTTTTTAAGTACATTTTACGTAAAACAAATTGAAAGCCCAAGCGCTGAATGATTTCCAGCTGTGGTTGTAGTGCCCTAATTTTAAATATTTAGACATACGTTAAGTTTAATTAGAGTGAAGTCCTGCAAAATGATGATAACACGGCCAGATAAAATACGTGCATAAATAATAAACATTTTAGCAGGCATATTGGAGGGATAAGTATTTGATATAACTGGTGTTGACGGTGGTGATATTTTTACAATTCTTTACATATATATTTTACTCATATTGATATTCCACCATGTATCAAATAACTTCATTACTTTAGCATCAACTTTCCCTAGAGTGTTAAAGTGTTGGGGCCTGTACTAAAGGACTAAAAAATTAAATAAAAGGTTCTTTACATATTTTCTGTCAACACTTGTATATTGATGGGACTTTAAACCCGGCCAGTGTTGCCAACATAGCGAATTTTCCGTTAGATCTAGCGAAGTTGCACATTATCTAGCGAGAAATATGTTCAAATTTACAAGAATAACTAACTAGCGCGTTTAAAAGTAAAAATGCAATATTCAGTAGGCCCTAGAGCAAAATTTTCAACACTTTACCTACTATATTCTAGGACCTTGGTTTTTTTTTTTTTTTTTTTTTACCAGTTTAGCGCTTTTAGAGACAATTAAATTTGTAACAATGCTCTCATTTTTAAGGTAATTACCCTAGATTAGCGTAATTTGGGACTATTTTAAGGTAAAGCTTGGACAATCTAAGTTAAGGTGTACTTTCCATGAATCCTTCCGTTAATTAATTCATGGGTCGTCGTAAAAGAAAAATTCATTGCTGTCAAAAACTATTATAACTACATAAAAAAATATCGTGTGTCAAGAGTTCAATTTTTTATAGTTCAGTATCTAAGGTAATTTGGCTTCATCTAAGGTATTTTCAACCCACTTTTTAAGGTAATAACACAAATTATTTCACTAGAACCCTAATTTGTAACACTGCTTTTACCCCATCATCGTTTTGTTTACTTTTAAGAGGCACTGTTGACTTTGTAAGTGGTTAATTTAATTTTAGACATTTTAATTATTATCTGGACCTTAATTATATAACACAATAGGTTAGTAATATCTGACCTGACCTGACCTGACCCTCAGTATTAAGTATGGCCAGTGTAACCTACCTGACCTGACCTGACCTAACCCGACCCACTTGGTAAATATTGAAAGAATTACCGTTATTGTATACGGTTTTTTCTACCTTTATTACCCACATATTTAGACCATTCTAAGAATATTTTTTTCTATGACATTTCCTTCACAAATGCCCCATTTCCAAAATAGGGCATATTCAAATGAGGTATTTTGAAATTAGCCTGACCTTGCCTATCTATCTATCTATCTATAGCTCCGACGCCTCGTTCCCTCCGGGAACTCCCCTCAAGGGGGTGGCCACGGCAGAAGTGTCTCCAGTTCTCCCTGTTCCAACACTCCCTCCTTACTTGTTCAAGCCCTCCTCTGCCCCTCATGTTTCTCTCCTTTACATACTCTTCCACTCTGTTCTGCCATCTAACCGGAGGTCTGCCTCTCACACCAGGTCCTACAACTTCACTCCCATACACCTTCTTTACAAATTCCTCGCCTTGCATTCTCTCCACATGTCCATACCATCTCAATGTATTACGTTTCACTCTCTCAACCACTCCACACTCAATACCAATTGCCTTCTCACTCATACCACATCTCTCATATACACTCTCATTACTTTCTCCATCCCATCTAGTAAGTCCACATGCTCCTCTCAAGTAACTCATTTCCACAGCACCTATTCTAGACTGATGCGCCCTATTCCATGTCCATGTCTCCGACGCATATGTCAGTGTTGGCAGGATTATACTATTTCGTAGTCCCCTTTTCACTTCCATACTCACACTTCTACCCTTCATAATCCTCCCCAGTGATCCTATGACCTGTCTACCCTTCACTGCTCTCTCCCTAATTTCTCCTTCCATACTTCCATGTTTACACATAACTGTACCCAGGTACTTAAACTCCTTCACTTCCTCCATCCTCTCACCCCTCAGAGTTATCTCACACTTCGTCCCAGTTGGTACAGCCACTCTGTAAGGTGTAGCAAAGTCAATCACTTCAGTTTCTGCTCTTTCAAATACCATCACTTTACTTTTACCCACATTCACCTTCAATTTCCTTCGTTTACACACAGACTGAAATTCGTCCACCACTCTCTGTAAATTCCTTTCACTCTCAGCCATCAGCACAGTGTCATCCGCAAACAAACTTGCCACCAGGGACCAATTTGCTTCATTCAACCTCAACTTCACCCCCAGACCATTCACTTTGGCTTTCACCTCTCTCATACAACCATCCATATATATATTGAACAGCCATGGTGACATAACACACCCCTGTCTCAGCCCTACACTAATATTAAAACTCTCACTTAGATCACCCTCTACCCGTACACATGCTTTTGCATCTGCATAAAAAGCCTCAATGCCTTTCAGTAAAGGCCCCCCAACTCCATAAATTCTCAACACCTCTGTCATAGCTTTCCTATCAACTCTATCATATGCCTTCTCCAAGTCCATGAAGGCAGCATACAACTTCTTACCCTTCCCAATATACTTCTCCACTATTGATTTTAATGCAAATATTTGGTCCACACATCCTCTACCCTTTCTGAACCCTCCCTGCTCCTCACTAACTTTATTCCCTGTTACTTCCATCAGTCTCTCAGTCAGAACCTTCCCGTAAACCTTCCCCGGTACACTAAGAAGGCTTATTCCCCTATAGCTACCACACTCATCCTTACTTCCCTTCCCCTTATACAAAGGTACAATTATGGCTCTCCTCCAATCCTCTGGCACCTCTCCCTGCCTCCAGGCCAATGTACATATAAGCAACATCCACTCCACCACTACCTCCCCCCCACACTTTAACATTTCAGCAGTTATCCCATCCACCCCTGGTGCCTTTCCCATCTTCAACTTTCCTATTGCTTTCCTAACCTCTTCCCTTCCTAAATCTTCCTGTACACCCTGTCGTCTACCACCTGCCTCCATCCCCATGCATGTCACCACCGCCTCCCCTCCCGTCCCCCCATTCATCAGACCATCAAAATGCCTCTTCCACACTTCTTTCACTTCCTCACTTCTACTCACAGTAACTCCATCCTCTCTCTTCATTCTCACACTACCAGACTTTCCTTCTCCTCTTTCTCTTTTAACCTCCTTCCAGAATAATTTCTTGCCTGACCTAACCAAGACCGCATCAGACTACCGGGACCTAACCTGGGCAGACTACTGGGAAATAACCTGGGAAGACTACCGGGAAATAACCTTGGTAAAGTACAGGAAATGACCGGGGCAAAATACTGGGACCTAGCCGGATCTGGCAACACTGCTACAAAACGGTAATTCTTTCAATAAACACCGAAAAAGATCCCAATTTTTATTTATCTTTTCTTTTTTTTTCTTTTGGGGGGGGGGGTAATCCATCATTCCCTGTTTTTGTATGTTGAAATATAAGGTCAACAGTGCATTTTGACCCTGGTTGACTTCCCTCCCCCCCACAAGAGGCTGGAAAGAGTTAAAATGAGTAAATAATACGTTAGTTACTATTTATATGTGATAATGTGTGGAACCAAACCTTGACACAAATTTAATTAATGGGAATATGTAAGCTTATTTATTGTTTATATATATAATGCACAATACTGCTATGAAGGAGTTATGGGGGTGCGGGAGTAGGGGACAGACCTGGGGGAGGGGGGGGGTTTGGGGGTGCGGGAATAAGGGGACAGGCTTGGGGTGGGTAGAAAGCCTGTCCCCTATTCCCGCACCCCCCTAACCCTCCCCCCCCCCAAGCCTGTCCCAATACTCCCGCACCCCCCTCCAAGCCTGTCCCCCAAGCCTGTCCCCTACTCCTGCACCCCACTAACCCCCTCCAAGCCTGTCCCCCTACTCCCGCACCCCCCAAGCCTGTCCCCTACTCCCGCACCCCCCCCCAAGCCTGTCCCCCTTCTCCTGCACCCCCTAACCCCCCCCCAAGCCTGTCCCCCTATTCCCGCACCCCCTTAACAAATTGATCACAATGACATAATTACCCTGCCACTATACTGTACTTGGTATAATTTTCACCTGTTAGAGTGTTGAAGTTGGACTGAAAATTTTTCATTCATTGAACAAATTTTTCACATACAGTATTTGAATTTGAAGAATCTTGCTACACCATTTTACATATTAGGTAGGACAGTTTAAGTTCACCTGTGGCATTGACAATAGGCATAAAAGTAAAGACAATGTCATATAAGAAATTGACACTATAATAAAATAGTTTGACAGATGATTAATCGGGTAAAATCATCTGTCAAACTATTTTGTTATAGTGTCAATTCCTTATGTGACATTGTCATGGCATTTATGTAAAGCTTCAAAGCCTCAGGTGAACTATTATTTAATTTTGTTAGACTGTCCTACCTGATAATATATGAAATGGTGTATTACTGTACCTAACTCACTATTGATTAATATAACCTTTTCCTTATTTTATAGTCACAAAATATTGTAAAACACCGTCACCGGTACCATCACTGTTGTACTTATTTTTTTGTACTATATTTGCTATTTGTCATTCCTCTGAATATTTCTCTTAAGGAAATGTGTTTGTGGCTCATGTTTTTCTCTCTGGACAGTTTGGTCCCTGGATGCCAGTCTGCTAGTTATGGTGTGTTGGTTGGTTCCTGGCACATCTCTTGGAACTGACTTCTCATAAAATCACTGTGAAATACAGAAAGGTAACGTAAACTTGTGTTTTCATTGGTTATCACAAGAATTAGTTGTAATTCTTTGTTTCTTGGTTTGCCTAACATTATCTTCGGGAAGCTTCTGTCCTCAGTGTTCTCATGTAATTGTCAAACTCTCACTACTACTTATATATTAGATCTTAACTGGCTTCTGATGATGGCCAGATTAGTGTGTCCTAATTATTTATTGATCCTGTTATCATTGTCACATAATAACTCAGACATAGATTTGCATAATGGTGATGGCCATTACCACTTTTATGAACCTAGAACCATTAGAGAGTAAGATTTTTATGTAGTTGTTGTTGTTGTTGTTGAAGTTCCTCAAGCTGTCTGACCAAGCAGCCCTGAGCTCTTGAGGAAGGCTATGGCTTGAACTGGGCTTTCCCACAATGCCCTCAGTGAGTGTATCTTGTGTTGTTGGCGAGTGTCGTTGTGTGCGTTGCAGTCTTCCGTAATGTGTTTAATAGAATGGGGTGCTGTGTTGCATCCTGGGCAGGTATCTGTGATGGCCGCTTCTCAACCTGGCCAGGTGGACTCTGTCATCACAGGGAAGGGATGATTCTGATGGGTGGATGTCAGGGGTCATGCATGCAGCAGGGTGTTGTTCTTAAGTTTTTTGATGGATTGGTGGGTGATTTGAGTATGGATGTGTTTTTGGAGATTGGTTTGGGGTGGGCAGGGTGTAAGATATGATAGTATTTGTGTATGGTATCGTGTGCTGGGTGTTGTTTCGATGTTTCTTGGCAAAACACCCACACATGCCAAGGAACATCAAAACTACACCCAGTACATGATACCATACACAAATACTATCATATCTTACACCCTGCCCACCCCAAACCAGTCTCCAGAAACATATCCATAATCAAATCACTCGCCAATCCATCCAAACACTCATCGGCTTGCATGACCACCTGACATCCACCCATCTGACTCCTCCCTTCCTTGTGAGGACAGAGTCCACCTGGCCAGGCTGCGGTGTGGCCACCACCCAGCCCTTCTGACATAGCAGAAGCTGGATACCCATTGTCCAGGATGCAACATAGCACCCCATTCTATTAAACACACTGTGGAAGACTGCAATGCACACAACCACACAACATACACTCTCTGAGGGCACTGTGGGAAAGCCCGGTTCATGCCATGGCCTTCCTCAGGAGCTCGTGGCTGCTCGGCCTGACTGCTTGAGGAACTTCAACAAAACATGATTTACTCGTTATAGCTTTTGACAGGTCATTAGGTATATTTTTTGAAATTTCATAGGAATGGTAGCTGGTTTCATATGGTTTTGAACTGTTGAAAAACCATTAATTTGGAAAATCTGGGAATCATGTTATTATTCTGTAAGATTGGACATTTGCATATCCATCCTGTAATGGTACCATTATCACCATAGTCATTCATGGATTGTCTGAATGACTGTACTTTACAACTTGGTGCTTAAATTATTTTTTCTGCTCCTCTAGTAATGTCAGTCCTACTTACACCTCAGCTTAGTCCAATTTTATTTTATTTTATTTTTTCTCTCTCTCTCTCTGTACTCATGCCCCAACTTAAGTTGATAATCATGTTTGCAGTCCCACCTCTCTCATCCGACAGGGCCATCCAATCCTAGGGCAGTCTTGAGGTGTCCCCATTGAGCACCTCAGGGATGTCATAAAAGTATTTGTATTCCTCCATGTACTAGTTTGTCAGTGAAATCTAATGTGTTGAAGTTGCCTGCTAGGGTTAGTTTTGAATAGCGAGCCACTTTAGGGTGAAAGGAGACTGCCCTAGGGTTTGAAGACCCATTTAATTTGTCAAGCTCTGATACTTATACAATGGTGTTCCCAGGTGGTTGAATCCATATAGTATTTATTCTATGTTGAAGGACATCACCTTCCTCTAAATATCACGAGTTTTCCTTCCAACTCTTATCATAAAACTCCTCTACTACCAACTACAGTTTCTTTCCACTCACTGGCATCAACTGTCACATGTAATCCATTTTACTCTTTAATATTTCCTTAATTTATTTCCAGTCTTTCACTTAGTTTGGAGATTCCTTTCTTTTATCTTGTATGGGTTCCATCATAATATTTCTAGTCTGTTCTTAATAATTTCACTTAGTTTGGAGATTCTTTTTTAATACTTGCTATAGTTAACTTAATGGAGAAATAAAATACAGTATATACTTATTAATTTATGTTATAATCTCACACATACATAACTTATAACACAATTACAAATGTTCAGGTGATGTAAGTTGTACAAGTACAGTTGGGGGTAAGGTGGGCTCAGAAGTGGAGGCGGGGTAAGGTGGGCTCAGAAGTGGAGGCAGGGCAAGGGATGAGTAAGGTTCAAATGAGATACTGTTGGTTTATTGAGGTGTTGAGTGCTTGCATCCTGTCTGCAAGGTGCTGAGCTCAGCCTGTAGCCTTCTGCATATGGATGGTTCTAAGGAAGGAAATGTATTTTATTTACAAGGAACAGTAAGATTGCATGATACTAATGTGTGTATCCTAACAGCATGATATCGAAGTGACTTGAGGATGAAAGAAGACCACCTCCGGCTTGGAAGACCCTACAGGACGAGGGAGATGGTGACAGAAAGGTGGACAGCAAGCACCGAGGAAAAGGAAGGACAATTGAAGAATAGGACAGTGAAGTGACGATTAGTAATCTTCAATGTACCCTATTAAGGTTCTGAGGGAGTAACTGTGTTCTGTATTTAGGGAACCAAAGGCTTCTTCTATATTTTCTCTTTGAATGGTTTAGTTCAACAGTATTAATATGCAAAAAGGCCACAAGATACTGCTTGTATCCTACTGTATTTGCAGGGTGAAGTGCTAAGAAGTTCTTTGTCAGTATTAGAAGTTTTCATATACCCAAAATTGCATGGTGCCCAGTTAACAAGCACCCTATTTACCATCATCATTAATACAGGGGACAATACATGGCAAGATTGCATGTTACCTCTCAAAGAATGCATACATTCTTAGTATTTGTAACACTCGCTTGTCATTGGGTGTAGCACATGAAAAATCTCTGATCCTACTACAGAGAAACAATAGAGGCAAAAAGCTAGGGCCCACATTCACAGTTGTCCAAAGCAAAAGTTATCTTGACTGTCAAGATTACTAAATGTAATCCAGGGCGGATCTTACTTGCACATCTGAAGGTACCTATTGTCACCATTAAAATTCCACTATTCACATGTTCTTATGAGAATAGAATAAATCAAAGTTTGAAGTATTTTAGAAAATAAGTAGTTACGGTAAACAAATAAGTGAAGTTCAAGAGGATTTTTTAAATTAATGCCATATAAATAAATAATGCTGAAGTACATGATTAACTAATTTAAGTTTGCATATGGTTATGCTGTAGTTAGCTATTAAATCAAAGTTGGGTAAAAACAAAGTACAGTATATATACTTACTAGAGGGGAAGTGCCAACCATTTTACATTAAATACATTTAATCAATTGTTTGATTTTTAACATTGCGAGGGTTTTTGTTGACCATTTACTCGCAAAACAGGAGAATGTACTGTACTTACAAAGTGTTAGCCAGATGGTAAGGGGTGGGGTACAACTATGAATATGACCCTAGATCTGAAGGCACTATACAAAATGAGAGGGTGCTAGTTGTTTCTGTTCTACAATACTAGAACTAAGAAAGTATCAAACTTACCTCAAAGTTGGTTGAACCTTTACATTTGTAAGGTAAAATTAGAAGCAACATATGGATGATGAATCAAGCCAAGTGTCTTGTTCTTTGGATGCCAGCCATCCCAATCTGGTGGTGTCCTGTGAGTCAGATGGTGGAGTCCATGGGTTTAAAGTAGGAGTCAGTTGGTGTCCTGAAATGAGGCAAGTTATAGTAACAACTATACATAATAAAATTTACTGTAAAATATCTCTCAATATTATTGTAAGTGTATATGCCAGCATCTGCAATACAGTCCTGTACAAGGCCATATTATTTGTATGTTTTCCATTTTTAAATAAATTATATACCTCTCAGCTGAGTTTATATTCTGGTACATGTAAATATGGGAACATGGAAGGGGAAATCAGTGTGGCATAGGTAGGTTATAGGTTCTCCAGGGAGAATAATGAAAGGGTACAAGCATGAAATGGAGGCAAAAAGGGATATGAGAATAGTACAATCCTGCCAACACTGACATATGCTTCAGAGGACAAGGACATAGAACAGGGCACAACAACCTAGAATAGGTGCAGTGGAGATGACCTACCTGAGTGGAACATGTAGCCTGATGAGGTGGGTAATAAAAATGTATATGAGAGGTGTGGTATGAATGTGGGTTGATTTAGAGGATACATTGCAATGGTGAGGATATGTAAAAAGGATGCAAGATGAAAAGTTCATAAAAGTGTATGGGAGTGAGGTTGAGGGATCTGGCACAAAAGGAAAACCACTAGTCAAGGTGGGAGAACAGGGTGGAGGAGTACACGAGGGAGAGAGGGGCTTGACCAAGCAAGGAAGGAGTGCTGGAACAGGGAGAACTTGAGATTCTTCTGCCGTGGCCACCCCTTGGGGGAAGTTCACGGAGGGAGTGGAAGTTAGAGCTATAGAGTCCCACAAATCCATACAATACTACTGTACACCTTGGCAAATTTTAAGGAAATCTACATTATCAGATATCTCAGACTGGTAGGTGTAACAACGTTTGTCCACTACATACTGTACATTCTTATTCAGCCACAATTAACATACCTTGACAGTACACAGCAGTGTGGTGTCATCAATCCTCTTTTCTTTTCACTTCTCTTAACAACTTGCAGTTCTTCAACTAGGTAGTCCATCCTGTTTTTGCTTTTCCTTCATAGCTCTCTAATTTCTTCAACATTTTCTAAGTATCAATGTGCAGAAGCAGGAGGTGGTAAGGAATTAGGTATGGAAGCCAAGCAGTGTCCAGGTAGCCATTTTGTATCCACCTGAAAATAAATACAAGTAACTGATACTGTAGTATGAACACAGCATTCCTGCTTTATACCTACTTAATGCTCAATTGTTCTGATATCATTTTAGAAGACATTGTAGTTCTGGATTAATGTTTTGTCTCTCCTCCTGCCATTTAATTATCATTACCACTGTAACTTATGGTATACCTATTGTGCATAGCTCTGGACACACAGGACAAACACCCCTGAGATGATCTCTTAGGCATTACTGATGCAAAAACAAAAACTAATTGTCTATCATCCAGCATAAATATTAACTATTGTTTACACTTGTTTATGCTATAATGGTACTGGAAACACTACTGGGTGCAAACAACAAAAATATCTGCAACCAACTATACAGTATGTAAGTATTCTGTACATGGTTGTATGAGGAGGGTGAAAACAAACAGAACTGCTACTATACTGGGGCAGTGTTTAGATGTTTTGTCTGTCCACTATACATTGGGCTGATGCCTAAGGACTGGCTAAGGAAAAACAGCAACAACATCTCCCCTTCCCAGATTAAGGTTTCCCTTGGAGCCTAACTTATACCCATCCCAAAGGACCTGTTCACATTTTGTCCCCAGGTGTACTCCTTGAGGGGGTTTGTGTAGGAAGGTAATATGTTGTGCTAAGAAGGTATTTTTGGGCAGATATATATGATACATCCACAGATTTGCTGTGTAAGTTTCAGTGTAGGCCTAACTGGGGATGGCCTGATGCACCAGTTTATAGGAAACAGAAAGTAATGTAACCAGCAATCAAGGTCAGGGAGAGAAATAACAATCTGGGTAATACCTTGAGCCTCCTTACATTTTAGCTGTAGTGCCTCTCTAGGAAGGGCTATCTACTCCTACTACCTATAATCCTATATTCAGCAAAATGTATATAACTCCTTTATTTTTTTTTAACAAATGTATGTTGTTGTTGATGTTCTCCCAGGGCAGAATGGTCTCCTGCCCCACAGACCCCCAGTACACTCTGGTTGCAGTGGAAAAACAAATTAAAATAAAGGAGGGGCTGGCCCTATATGCCTGGGATACCAAAGCACATCCCAGGATAATGGGACCTGAGCTTACTGGACCAGGGAGTCTGGCGGCCACCGACCGCCAGGGAGATTGGGGAGAAGGTCTTTGATCCCACAGCCAGTGCTGTGGGCCCAAGTCCATGTTACCACAAGAGCTGCAAGTGGGGCAGCACCTTCCATGAGACCAGCCCTGAAGGGACCATAAGGGGGAGGGAGTTTACACTGCTGCATGCAAAGGAAAATGCATTCCCGTGTGCTGGCGGTCCACACAGCAGTGAAAATATTAAAAAAAAAAAAAAAAAAAAAAAAAAAAACTCTGGTTGCAGTACACCTCATGTGGATTTTTAATCCCTGTGGGCAGATCTCGTCAAATCCACTAGAAAGTGACCAGATCCTACTACCATCTTTATTCTAGCCCTATGGAGGATGGCTAATATTCACAGAGAAAAAAAGTCAGTCCCCCTGGGCAGTACCAAATGTTTGTATTAAAGCCTTCTTACCTTGTCTGAGTGTTTGTTGGGATCCACACCTATTACCAGTAAGCAGATACAGGTATTTTGGTTTCTCTTCTGGCCATGGACTGTTAACTGTAGTGTGTTGCATCATTCCCTTCATTCTAGCACAAGATGGTCTAACTGTGAGAGTTTTCAGCCTTAGTGTAGCCACATCAGGTCACCAAGTACTGTACAGTACACCAAATCTGATAAATGTAAAAATAGTTAAATCAGGAATATTCTACCAATGAAAAAAATGTTATTACAGTACTTGATTAGTCATTACTTAATTAACAGTAGTAAAGAAATCAAAGAGGTATGCTGCCTATGATACACAATACAATTATGGTAATACAAGTATTGTATTTTGAATGCATACTAAAATACTGCAATTACAATTACTTATGGACAAGGTATAGTTACTGTTACCCATTTAAGGCTGTGCTAGAAAAGAGAGAGAAAAATTATGATCTAAAACCCAAATTTTGTCTGTACACATGCAAGTTCACCTGGATATTTCCAATGTATTTTAGTTTTTAATACAAAATTGTGGTTGTTACATTAATTTTTTGTATTATTATTATTATTATTATTATTAAAAAAGACCAGAGACACAAAGCTGGGAGAGAATGCAAGCATTCTATCAATCCGAAGACCCCAGCCCCATGAATCCAACCTAAAGAAAAGAAGATAGCATAGAGAAAAAATTATGAGTAGTAAGCTCAATAAAAACATATTTGCCCTACTCTTGAAGCCAGCCAGTCCTACACCATCAAAGACAGATTCACCAAGACCATTCCACAATGACACAGACCTACGGACAAACAATTGATTGTTCTAACAAGTCCTACAATGCGGCAATACTTAAGCTAACCTATGGGAGGCCAACACACCATGGGTGACATGAGCTGGACATACAGAGGTGACAGAGAGGAGTTAAGAGGATGCAGCACATTACTTCTGATCTTGAAGTGCATGTATAATGATGCAACAGAACGATGGTGACTCAGATTAAAATTAAGAGAACCATCGGCAAGAAAACTAACATTAGAAACAATCGGTACCAAACAATCCTATCCAACAATTTGAGAGGACAGTCAGCTGCTGAATAGAATACCATTATAGACAAAAGAAAGAAGTTAAAACACTACAGTAACAAGGTACACACAACAGAGCCATCGTACCATACCACACCATCGTCAACACCACACATATTCTTACATACATACGATGGACTGCACCATATCGTATTTGCCCTCACATGGTTTTATGGGCCATATTCAAGAACATTCAGGGTGTATACGATGGCATGGTACCGGTACGATGACCCTATTGAGTTTTTGAATACGACACATATATAATTAATATTATATATATACCTCTCACTCGTTGCCTTCATATTTACCAGTATTATTGTGAATTAAACTTAATATATTTACCTTTGTACCACCCACAGATGAGGTTTACATGACCACCAAGACCTCACGTTGCCTTTACATGCTGTGGTTACCCAATTCACGAGGTTTATTGATTAAAAAATAGGAGAGTAGAGTGTGAGACTTGGACAGGAATGTAAACAAAGATGGCCGCCTGACAGATGAATCAGTGTTGCCAGATGGTACTAGGGAAATTTCGTGAGATTCTGCCTGACCCAAAATTTCAGCTGTAGACACTATACAGGGTTATTCAAAACTACATTTACAAAATGACAGGGTAAATTCCTGACATGATGTTAAACATAGTTCCATATATATTTTTCAAAATTGTAAAAAGTTAATTACACACATGAAAGCCAAATCCATTACCGTGGGCGAACGATCGAACGCTTTAATATTAACTCCTACCCCCACCTCATCCCATGCTCTCTCTTAAGTGGACGAGGCAAGTTTTAAAACGTATGAAGCAATGAAACCCTTATCGATCATGGGATTCAAACAGATCCGGTGCGGTGTCGCATATTGTATCGTGAGTTAAAGTGCCGAATAATTTTTTATATGGTGTACAATGCAGTGTAAATAAAAGTATGGGTTTTTTGTTGTGGTTGTATGTGACACTCACTTAATACACTGTTAGTGTACGCCCTGTAATAAAAAATTATGTTGAAACTATTAGTGGTTACTACTCTCTTAGCCTATCTGACATTACAAGAAACACGAATACTTGGGATCAATTCGAAGCCTAAGGATCTGTTTGAATCCCGTGATCGATAAGGGTTTATTGCTTCATACGTTGTATTAAGTTCCCTCGTCTACCCGAGAGAGAACACGGGGTGCTGTGGGGGGGGGGGGGGAATTAATTTTAGAAGTGTTCGATCATTCGCCCACGGTAATGGATTTGGCTTTCATGTCTGTCATTAACTTTGTAAATTTTTGAAAAATACATATGGAAATATGTTTAACATCATGTCAGGACTTTACCCTGTCATTTTGTAAATGTAGTTTTGAATAACCCTGTATAATAATAATAATAATAATAATAATAATAATAATAATAATATATTTTTCTCCTCTTTGCCTTTCATGGATCATAATAATTATACTGTATTTCAATTCATTAGTTAGTTATAGTGGAATTTCCGTAGATTCTAGCTCCTATCAAGGAATTTTAATAATTATTTTCTTTCTTTTTATGGTCTTATAATAATAATTCGTGGGTTAAATAAAGATGAATTTGATGAGAGTACAAACTTTTGGTTGAAATACACACTTAACTTATCATATAAACAAAAAATAGTAACAAACAGGCATTAATTAAAATATATGCTACAAATGGGCCACTGGCATGCGTATAATGATGAATTTGAGAGATGAATTTGGCTTGGTGATCATAGTGATGGCCGAATCTCCTATGCGGGAGGTCCAAGATTCAAGTCCGGCCAGTACCGACATATCACCTACTCGCAAAAAAAAAAAAAAAAAAAAAAAAAAAAAAAAAAAAAAAAAAAAAAAAAAAAAAAAAAAAAAAAAAATTAGGTTTGGGTTTATGGATTTTATACGGTCACAGCAATGGAATTTCGTTAGATTTTCGGGAGAAGTTATGGAATTTCGGTAGATTTTCGGGAGAACTTATGGAATTTCAGTAGAATCCATACAATTTTTATGATTTCGGGAGATCCATTAAAATTTCAGTAGATCTACCGAAATTTCGTGAGATCTGGCAACACTGAGCTGCTGAATGAACAATAAAGGTTGTCGATGTGTCTAGCCTTTCCAACGGCACACTTCTTTGTTTCCTTTCTTTACAGCAGTTCTATATTATTTTCCTTCAGTTCTTTCTCTCTCTTCCTTCATATATCACACAAGTTTTCATTTTATATTTTCTAGTTTCAGTGATGCTGGACTTTTAAATATTTTTCTGAAATTTAATTCAGTCAATCTACACTACATTAGACTTTATATAAATCCTAATGTCAGGTAGTTTTATTTTTTTTAAATCCGTGCAGACATCAAATGAAAAAGCTTGTCTTGCAAACCTACAGCTATTATACGTGTTTTTAAGCATGGTTATAGTAAAATAATTGTTCAGTCGTGAAGAATTTTAATTATGAGACACAGAAAGTAAATAACATACTATACTAAAAAATAAACAAGTAGGCTACAGGCAGTATCTATCTATCTTCAGCTTCCCAGGCACGAGACTTTGACATTTATTAATAATTCCTGGGATTAGCGGGAGTTTAATTAAAGGGATGGGGAAGGGGTGGTTGATGAGATATTGAATTGACTTGGGTTACAGATAAAATATATAAGCTAATGTCTAAAGTCGAAACATGAAAACCAACAATTAAATTTCTGCCTTGCCCGTTCATATCATTTCAAAGCCACGAAGTAAAAAAAATGTAGTGGATAGGGGAAGGGGTGGTTAATGAGACACTGACATATTAGGTTACAGATAAAATATATAAATTAATATCCAAAGTCGACACATAATAAAATCCAAATAAATCTGTGCGTGCCCGTTCATATCTTTCGTTCCAGCAGTTCCGTCGTCGTCGTTACAGTGTAGAAGGAAGCTCCAATATAGTAGTACTCCTTCTGCAGGCCTTCAACCCATACATTTACGTTTTTATCACTACAGTTTTTTCGAGGATGAAGACCCACGTAGCTCCCACCAACCCTGTAGACACATGTACAGTTGGACACATGAATGGGTGGTACAGCCCAAGTGAAAGATGGTCAATTTCTCCCAATATCTGGCAAGTTCCTTAGTGCCAAATAGGAGACATCATCAGGGGCAGAAGTCAGTATTGAGGATGGTAATAAAAAGCAAGTACCTGATAATAGACACTGGTGGTTACTCAAATGGGACAAGTATCTTTTACCTGCAGGGCTGTACCACCCATTTTTCATGTATCCAACTGTACGTAACTTTCAGAAGGCTGCAGGGTAGGGTAATGAATACACTTTTGGTACGGTACATACATTGGAGTACCTTAATTGATTCCTCCAAAGTATGTTAGTTATTATATGTCAGGTATTATCATGCAGGACCAATGAATAAACATATATATATATATAATGGTGTCCTACTTGTTGCTGGGAACTGGTGGTTGTAAATAAAACTCAGTCAAAGTAAAATGATACATGTTAGTATAGGTTAAGGGAAGTAACCTTTTGTATAGTCAATTTGGAGTCAGTGTAGGCCTCCAAAACTCATGCAGCTATAAAACACATACATCCCCTGTATAATTTTCATATGGAAGGGTTCTAGTTGTTTCCTGGCATGATAGGTTACTCCCCATAATTAATATACAGTATAATACATTGGACTCACCCGCCACGTAGAGGGACAGAACACCGTAGAAGTCAGGGAGGTTGAGGGGCCTGAGTGTGTTACCTCTGGTGGATGCTGCTGCTGCTGTGGAGAAGTGGAGGCATTCGGTCCCATTCACCAAGAGGTCTGACAGTAGTTTGTTGATGAGGCCAAACTCACGCAGGCTTCTGATGCTGTGTGTGTGTGTGTGTATGTGTGTGTGTGTGTGGATAATTTATTAAGAGGTGTCAATCACTTCAGATAGGGCCAAGTTGTAATAATGTTAATAATGGTTGCACAAGGATTCCTACACACGCCGTTTTATTATTATTATTATTATTATTATTATTATTATTATGATTATATTTTAGGGTACAAATTTGGAGTACCTGATTGATTCCTCCAAACTATTCCAAGCAACAGGACACCATTATTATTATTATTATTATTATTATTTTTTTTTTCATGTTTGTTTCCTTTCATACTTACACCTAGATTATATCATACTTACACCTAGATTATCTCATACTTACACCTAGAATATCTCATACTTACACCTGGTTTGTCTCATACTTACACCTAGATTATCACATACTTACACCTAGATTATATCATACTTACACCTAGATTATCTCATACTTACACCTAGATTATATCATACTTACACCGGGTCCATCTTGTGTCTGAGTTGTGATCCCTTTGGAAACGCGAAACTGAGGCTGATTGGTCCCATGAAACCCCGGGACATCATGTAAGCACTACACCTACCACGCTGTAAAATTACGAATCACAACAACAACAACACCACACACACACACACGGTCAGATGTAGTTTTCAGTATGGCATAATATAATATAGGACCACCGAGTTGAATGAATATCTTTACCATGCTTGTTTGTATGTATGTATGTATGTACACTGTTTGGTTTATTCCCAGTAAAAGAAATACACACACACACACACACACACACAGACACAGACAAGGGGAGGGAGGATGTATGTATGTACTCTGTTTGGTTTATTCCCAGTAAACGAAATACACACACACACATACACACACACACACACACAGATAACCCATGCATTATTCTGGTGCAGTCAGTATACAAGAGGATGTTATGTTGTGTTGTGGTGTGTGTGTGTGTGTGTGTGTCTTACCGTGGAAAAGTCCCACTCCAGGACACTCGTTACAGCAGTCTGGAGGGCGAGACAGGCGTACACTCCATACAGACACTTAGGCAAAATCTTGGAAACCTCTTCTCCTTGGAACAACAACATCTGCTTCCGAAACTTTCCCAGGGTGGAGTTACTGCCGGCAGCCTGATGATGGAGTGGTATAGTAATATGTGAGGTTAGTGAATTGTACAGTCACGAGCACTAATAAGTATACAGCTTTGGTTGAAGATTTGAACAGTCCAATTCACCATCGAAGTAATTCCAATTGATACCTTATTGTGCATTTATTTACTGTCTCTAGGTATTCGAAGCACTCCTGAATATTTATTAGTGCTCGTGACTGTACTGTGTATACTCTATATATATATCTGTAAACTCACAATATTATAACAATATTTGCTTTCGAAACCTTCCCAGGGTGGAGTTACTGCTGGGTGTTGAAAAAGTGAAAACAAGCATAATGGAAATAGAAAGAAATGAGAGTCAGCTGAAGAAGTGACAGAGAGTGACTCAGGGCTGTAAAGGTTACAAAAACCCTTAAGGAGAGATTATCTTGTTGGTGAATTGGAAGGTCTCTGATTCCTCCAAACTATGCCACCAAACAGATCCCCTCTTAGTACAGTTGGACACATGAATGGGTGGTACAGCCCAGGTGAAAGATACTTGTCCCATTTGAGTAACCAGTGTTTATTATCAGGTTTTTGCTTTTTATTACCATCCTCAATACTGACTTCTGCCCCTGATGATGTCTCCTATTTGGCACTAATAAGGAACTTGATATTGGGAGAAACTGACCATCTTTCACTTGGGCTGTACCACCCATTCATGTGTCCAACTGTACCATTGAGGATATCTGTTTTCTAGTATAGTTATAGGATGAATCAGTAGCCCTGCAAATCTTAATCAGAGTATATACTGGCTATGTTTTGTATGTACACTCGTGATACATAATTTCTGACCAGAGTGTGAGGAGCAGAAAGCTTCGAATCGCCTGGTATTGCTCATTTCCCCACCCAGTACACCTATAGAGGCTGAGTTCGAATGCAGGGTATGTGTGTGTGTGTGTGTGTGTGTGTGGTGCCTGCCGTTTGTCTCTGGTCAGAAATTACGTATCACGAGTGTACAGCCACAATCAAATATCCACCGACACTTTCCTTCCGTCGTGGTAAATATCTAAGTAATAAAGAACAACACATGTATGATTTTACAGCACCTCATAATAATCATTGATATAATTGAAGTTATTGAGTTGACATATAGGTGTTGTGATTATATTTTGATATGATACTAATTTATTTGCACGATGGAAGGAAAGTGTCGGTGATTATTTGAAAGTGTCTGTACATCCCCGTAGGATATAATGTACACTCGTGATACGTAATTTCTGACCAGAGGCGAACGGCAGGCACCACACACACACACACACACACCCTGCATTCGAACTCAGCTTCTATAGGTGTACTGGGTGGGGAAATGAGCAATACCAGGCGATTCGAAGCTTTCTGCTCCTCACACTCTGGTCAGAAATTATGTATCAAGAGTGTACTGTACTGGGCCCCCACCTCAATATCCCCGTGTATGCTTGAACCTCTGAAGACGATGGTGGTGATGCCGGTGTTGACGAGTTCCTCCAGACTGTCGAAGGGAAGGAAGAGCCTAGGGATGATGAGCATGGCCTTGAGATTACAACGATAGACGGTCCCCAACAGGAAGGCAGCCAGTAGCCATAACGACCCCATCACACACAGGGACTTACCACGGGGTACCCAAGGCTCATCTAAACTGACCCCAATAGTAGTGTTAGATTATCATAACGTACAGTTGGATACATGAATGGGTGGTACAGCCCAGGTGAAAGATATTTGTCCCATTTGAGTAACCAGTGTCTATTATCAGGTACTTGCTTTTTATTACCATCCTCAATACTGACTTCTGCCCCTGATGATGTCTCCTATTTGGCACTAATAAGGAACTTGATATTGGCAGAAATTGACCATCTTTCACTAATAAGTATACAGCTTTGCATGGTTGAAGCTTTGAACAGTCCACCAATTCACACCAGCGAAGCAATGCCAATGAAGTTCTTATATATATTTATTTACTGTTTCTATAGGTATTCGAAGCAAGCACACCTGTATACTTATTAGTGCTCGTGAGTGCACATACAGTCGCGGTCAAATATAATCATCCATATAGGGGTAACTCACGTAAGAGTTTGACAGCTTCCCTCTGTTCCTTAGATGATAAACTTTCCAATAAATAGGTTAACTACCCTCTTTTAATTTATTACAAGCAGCTATGCACTACTTAAAACAATAGTATCATATGTGAACGTGAAAACATTAGATAGCAATTTGTTTGAGATACCCATGTGTGGATGATTATTATTGACCGCGACCTGTACATACATGATTGAGAAGGTGGCCAAACAATACTATCCACAACAAACTGTACACGAGAGGGACTGACTTACTTTGAGCAATGAGTATACACCACACCCACGTCGCTGACTTCTCCATGTTAGTGAGCCACATCGACCTTCCATCTGTCTCCTCACTCACTCTGCCACCAACACAAAATAAACAAACAAAGACAATAATAATAATAATATACCTGCTGACTGACTGACTACTACATGTACAGCCGAGCTCGTAAATTCGCGACCACGTACTTAGATGTGTATGCCATTTGAGCTGGTAACATTTATTTGGTGAGAAATCAGAGTAAGTGGAACATAGTAGAGGGACATGATACAATCTTTCACCTACAATGACACCTTTCCCCCACACAGTGTTACCAGCTTAGAGGGCATAAATATCTAAGTACGTGGTCGCGAATTTACGTGCTCGGCTGTACAAGAGTCAAATCACAGCTGCTCCCTGCACTGTCACGATTTTCGATTATTATTGATTTTGTAAGACGATGCTGTTGAGTTTTAGTAACGTGTCTGTGTCTGTGTCTGTGTCTGTGTCTGTGTCCGTGTCTGTGTGTGTGTGTGTGTGTGTGTGTGTGGTGTGTGTGTGTGTGTGTGTGTGTTTCGTCGGTAATATTTTCCGACTATTACAGGGTCCCTTAAGGGGGTGCGAGAATAGGGGGACAGGCTTGGGGTTTTAGGGGGGGTGCAGGGGGTTTTGGGGGGTGCAGGAGTAGGGGGACAGGCTTGGGGGGGGGGGGGTTAGGGGGGTGCGGGAGTAGGGGGACAGGCCTTTCTACCCCCCCCAAGCCTGTCCCCCTATTCCCGCACCCCCCAACCCCCCCCCCCCCCCAAGCCTGTCTCCTACTCCCGCACCCCCTTAAGGCAAGAACCCCCGTTGCAAAATAATGACCACCAAAATAATAAACACGTGACAAAATAATGAAAAAAAAAAAAAAAAAAAAAAAAAAAAAAAAAAAAAAAAAAAATAATAATAATAATAATAATAATCACCAAAATAACAAATACTTGACAAAATCTGACGAGGACGAAGGAACGACGTGGGAAGGAAACCAACCAACCAACACTGACTGACTGACCTGCTGAGGAGACGTGTATATCCTTGTAGTACAGCCCACGTAGCCACCAGCACAGACACACTCCCGACCACCACACCTCCCCACACCTGCAACAACATCACATCAACAACAACAACAACAACCAACAAATTACAAAAAAGACCCTGTGTTTTATAGTCAGAATATTGGAGAGATTAAATGTCCTTCAAATATTGCCACGAATATTGAAAGATTAAATGAGTCCCTTCAAATATTGCCACGAATATTGAAAGACCCTGTGATGTAGTCAGAATATTGGAGATTAAATGAGTCCTTCAAATATTGCCACGAATATTGAAAGACTCTGTGATGTAGTAAGAATATTGGAGATTAATTAAATGAGTCCTTCAAATATTGCCACGAATATTGAAAGATCCTGTGATGTAGTAAGAATATTGGAGATTAATTAAATGAGTCCTTCAAATATTGCCACGAATATTGAAAGATCCTGTGATGTAGTCAGAATATTGGAGATTAATTAAATGAGTCCTTCAAATATTGCCACGAAACACACACACCCATATGGAAGGAGCTTGTTTCTTTCGTGGCATGGTCAGGAGGAAACAGCAGAAGCCTCCAATTTTCATATAAGATCACAGGGTCCTTAATTAAGGTGGTAATTCTTTTTTGGTACATTGGAGTGCCTTGATTCCTCCATAGTATGCCAGGAAACAGGACCAGATTAACAAAAATAATGGTGTTCTGTTGCTTGGAATAGTTTGGCGGATTCAGTTGCTCCAGATTTACCAACACTGTACCACTATTATTATTATTAACTTACAGGGTATGAGAAGGGCTTGACGAAACCTGCCAGATCCGACTTGACCTCTGGACGTGCTGACAACACATTAAACTCGTCTATCATCAACATTTCACTGAAGTCGAAGTATTGAGATCTGATCCAGGTGACGGAGAAGATGGTTCCTCCCATGTCCACCTCCTGTCAATTAATTAAAGGGGTGGGGGGGGGGGGGAAGTTTTGTGTTGGTAAAATCTGGAGCAACTGAATCCTCCAAACTAACCATTCCACCAAGCAAACAACAACAACAACAGAACACCATTATTTTTGTTGTTGCTGCTCTTCTGGTCCTGTTTCCTGACATATTTTAATTTTAGAGGAATCATGGCACACCTACAATCTACCAAAAAAGAATTACCACCTTGAGGGAACAGTACAATTTTTTATTTACTAGACAAACTTTACTCCTCCAAAGTACAGTATATAAAAATTATGTCAGGAAACAGGATCAGATTAAGAGAAATTATGGTGATCTGTTGTTGTTGTTGTTGTTGTTGTTGACCTGTTGCTTCGAGTAGTTGGGATGAATCAGTCACTCCATATCTACCTACCAACACTGTACAACTAACTCCCTTAAGAAAGATTAATTTGTGTTTTGGTATACGTATGTACAGTTGTGGTCACATGAATGAAACAGACTTGGTGTCATTGTTGTGTACAGTCGGAAAAATAAGTATTGCAACTCCCCTATGTGTATAATTCTAGTGAGATTATTTTTATTGTGCATTTATTTACTGTCCCTAGGTAGGTATTCGAAGCACACCTGAATACTTATTAGTGCTCGTGACTGTACATGTGTGAGTCAGTGTGTACATGTGTGTGAGTCAGTGTGTACATGTGTGTGAGTCAGTGTGTACATGTGTGTGAGTCAGTGTGTACATGTGTGTGAGTCAGTGTGTACATGTGTGTGAGTCAGTGTGTACATGTGTGTGAGTCAGTGTGTACATGTGTGTGAGTCAGTGTGTAGTCCGACACTTGCTGCCCCAGGGCCTGCCACTTGATGTGGTTTGTCGACACCTGCTGAACCATCAGGTTCTGGAGGAACTTCTGGTGCGCCACCCTCGTTTTGGTGGATTTAAGTAGGTCATGATGTAAATATTTGTCTGTATGCTTGTGCTTCATTCTGTTATGTTTTCGTGATGTGAGTGTGTGTGCGCATGTGTGTGTGCTTGTGTGTGTATGTGGTCATTGGGTTCTCGTGAGACCCGCTTATCCTTGTGTACTGTTGTCTGCCTATTGACTGACGCTACGGCGCAATGAATTAAAAAAAAAAAAAAAAAAAAAAGTCAGTGTGTACATGTGTGTGAGTCAGTGTGTACATGTGTGTGAGTCAGTGTGTACATGTATGTGAGTCAGTGTGTACATGTGTGTGACCAGAGTGTGAGGAGCAGAAAGTTTCGAATCGCCTGGTATTGCTCATTTCCCCACTCAGTACACCTATAGAGGCTGAGTTCGAATGCAGGGTATGTGTGTGTGTGTGTGTGTGTGTGTGTGTGTGTGTGGTGCCTGCCGTTCGTCTCTGGTCAGGGATTACGTATCACGAGTGTACAAGGCTAACAAAACAGGGGGCCTTTCATTTAAAAGTTTCACGAGTTATATCAAATCATTGGACAACACTGCGACACGACTTTTCTTTCTGATAGTACTGTACTGTACACTCGCAATCCAAAATATGTATCCAGGCTTGCTTCTAATAGCCTGATCGAGTATTAATTAAGCGAACTCTCAATTAAATATGAAATTGTATGTACAGTCTGTTACAGTTCCGACTGGGCCACCCAGTATCGAGAGATCGTAGATGTGGCAGCAGTGTGTGTGTGTGTGTGTGTGCTCGAAAATTATACGGATCGTCAACACTCTCCCTCTGTAGTGAACATGACTCTGCCTCAAAGTTCATTCCATAGATGGCGCTGTGTAGTTGTGGAAGGAATGTGGACTGCAGGGTTGAAGTTTCGGGAAACATCTATGCTCGTGCCAATGAGTCATGAGCTCTCAGGCAGAGTGGTTGAGGAATGCTATTATGGAAATTTAACAACTATATTACACAATGAGCAGGTGAAGCTAAGGTAAAGTTGTTCGTAGCCTGAACAGTGAATATTTCTTAATGGTTATCATGTTTGGCATGCAACATTGCTCAGCCGTTCTGACAGAGCTCACGTCTCGTTGCCACGATTGTTATCTTGTTTTTCTACCAACTAGGATCGGGCAGATAGGTGGTTTTCTTTGTCCATCATATTTTGGTAAGCATAATTTGAGATCACCTTTGATTTCTTATTTTATTTGTAAGTCAGGTTACAATGTATTACATGTATAGTAAAATTCCTTCATTGCTAAATACTTTCTCTCTCTCGTAATAAAAATGTTAAAGTCAACTGGAATTCTCTCTCTCTCTCTCTCTCTCTCTCTCTCTCTCTCTCTCTCTCTCTCTCTCTCGTCTCTCTCTCTCTCTCTCTGAAATAAACACCATCTTATCTTATCCTATCTCTATACTAATGAAATTAGTGAGGACCAATTCCACAGTTGTTCGTTGTGATTTGTTAGCGCCCAAACGAAAGAAACTAAACTGTGTAAATGACTTGTCTGATTTATTGGAAGCATCTGATGAGTAAAGTATACAGCTATTGTAATAATACAAATGCTCAATTGATAGTTTTGGTGAATAGGAATAATCAGCTTTTGGGAAATAACGAAGCCTTACAAGTGTGTTTGGGGAGGACTCTGACAAAATGACTGTGGAATCAGTCCTGGCTCCCTGACATTCTACGTTAATAAACAAATTAGTAGTGTCGAAATAAGCGATCGTTTTGCCAGTGATAATCAACTCGCATTGATTGTTAACTGGGTTATGTTTGTTTTGAACCCACAGGTGAACGGGGAAGAGGGATCAACTCCTAACGACCAAACGTGTGTTTAACCTACTAATAGATTACCCCAAGTTTTGCTAATAGATACATTAATGTGTGCATAGTAGTAGGTGATCTACCAAATCTGCACACCGTTCACATAATGATGGATCTATTCCAGAGATAACGGTGTGTGGCTGTGGAGAAGAGAAGGGCGAAGTCTCAGAAAGTAGCCTAGGTGGGCAAGGTGAACTTCGTTGGAACCCCATAGAGAACATGTGGGCTAATATGGTCAACTGCTGGGAGCCAGAGATGGAGCGGAGACCGGAGGCACTAATGGCTCATACCCAGTCTCAGTGTGAGATGTTCCGCAACAAACCTAACAAATTCGACGCATTGTGGCCTCTGTGCCCGATAGACTGCGTGCTGTCATAGAGAAGGAAGGTGGCTGGACTGGATATTAATTGTCAATGTAAATAAAAAATTATTTTGTTTAAATAAATGTTGTTGGGTTGTCAAGGGATTGTATAACTCCTACTTTGCCTATTTACATTTATAGAGTGTCCCTGTCTATTGAAATTATGAACCTGTAAGATGACGAAAGTAGAGAATAACCAGAGTTTTATCTCTCCTTCGGCCAACGAGGGTTCAACCGCCGATTTTACAGCTGGTTAGCATATTTCTCGAATTTGGCTGGAGAGCAAGAAGTGCTGAGACGAAATGAAGGAAAATTGCGCCTAACATATAGGAATAAAAGTAACCATAGGAAATTTTTTAAATAGTCTCAATGTCTTTCGCAGCTCATTTTACCTACTTGACTGCATTTCAACCCAACCATAGTTAATCTAACCTAACTGAACGGATTGCATTGACCAGGTCAGACTTGAAAAATATGCCTCCGGATAGGGGTCCCTCTGAGTGTGCAGTGTGTTTTAAGATGTGATCTCGGGCACGGACGCGAATATTTCATATTTCTTTATAATGCAAGTAAATCTTGGTTTAATCACGTGTTCTGTCTGACTTTTACTAGGAGCTATTTTTCTTTAGGATTATTACACATACAGCATGATATCGGTAATGTCAATTTAGAAACATTCTTCTTTAATTTGTGTAGCTAACGTTATCCATTCATTACTTGATGACTCGAGAAAAAGATACACAGAATATGCGAGAGGGATAGTTTCGGAGTAATTTCATAATTCGTAGGATTTATGGTAACGGGTGATACAATAAACAAAGTAATAAAAATCTTTAGGATTTTATCATTATAAGGAGTCGTTACTCTGAAACGCTCATCAAATACTGACTGGCAAACTACATTCCTAGCTAAAGTAATGACCCTACGTATCCGTTTGCTCAACCGGTGCCTTCCAGTGAACTTCACCTTGCCCACCTACTTTCCAAAACTTCGCCCTTCTCTTCCCCACAGCCACACACCGTTATCTCTGGAATAAATCAATCATTATGTGAACGATGTGCAAATTTGGTAAAACACCAACTGTTATGCACACACTATTTTTCACTACAAAAGGTTAATTAGCAAAAATCGGGGTAATCTATTAGGAGGTTAAACACACGTTTGTCGCTAGGAGTGATCCCTCTTCCCCATTCAGGTGTGGCTTCTAAATAAACATAACCCAGTTAATTTAACAATCAATGCCAGTTCATTATCATTGGCAAATTGATTGATTGATTGATTGATTTTTGGCGCTGCAACATCGAGATCATATAGCGCCAGAAGAAGGTGATAGAAGAGGTGGGACAGCAAGCAGGAAGGAAATAGAAAGAAAAGAGACAGTTGAATAACTGAAAGAGATTGGCTGGGGCCGAAGGGGCGCCCAAACCCTTAAAGTATTGCCCTCTATCACTACCGGCAATACCCCCCTACGGGGTCTAAAGGAGAAAGGGAGAAGAGGTGGAGATGAGGGAAAGGTGAAGAAAGAACAGGATAAGAAAAGTGAAGAAGTTAGAAGGAGGTGAAGAAGAATCTATCATTGGCAAAAAGATCACATATTTCGACACTTATTTGTTTAACGTAGAATGTCAAGGAGTCAGGGCCGGTCCCACATAGTCATTTTGTTTGTCAGATTCCTCCCCAAACACACTCGTAAGCCTTCGTTATTTCCCAAAAGCTGAGTATACCTATTCACCAAAACTATCAAGCATTAGTATTATTACAATATCTGTAAGCTTTACTCATCAGGTTAATCCAATAAATCAGTCAAAAGCCATTTACACAGTTTAGATTCTTTCGTTTGGGCGCTAACAAACTACAACGATCAAATGTGGAATTGGTCCTAAATCTCCATACGATTTCATATCTAAATAGACTGGATAAGATAAGATAGTGTTCATTTGAGAGAGAGAGAGAGAGAGAGAGAGAGAGAGAGAATTTAGTAATGAAGGAATTTTACTATGCATGTAATACAGTGTAACGTGACTTACAAATAAAATACAAAATCAGAGGTGAACATCAAATAATGCTTACCAAAATATGATGGCCAAAGCAAACAACCTATCTGCTCAATCTGCTCGAGTTGGTAGAAAAACAAGAAAACAATGCAATGTTGCATGCCAAACATGAAATCCATTTAGAAAAAATATTCACTGTTCAGGCAACGAACAACTTTACCTTAGCTTCACCTACTCATTGTGTAATATAGTTGTTAAATTTCCATAATAGCATTCCTCAACCACTCTGCCTGAGAGCTCATGACTCATTGGCACGAGCATAGATGTTTCCCGAAACTTCAACCCTGCAGTCCACATTCCTTCCACAACTACACAGCGCCATCTATGGAATGAACTTTGAGGCAGGGTCATGTTCACTACAGAGGGAGAGTGTTGACGATCCGTATAATTTTCGAGCACACACACACACACACACACTGCTGCCACATCTACGGTCTCTCGATACTGGGTGGCCCAGTCGGAACTGTAACAGACTGTACATATAAGCGTTGTAATTGGTTCACTAGTATGTCAAATGATTCGAAACTTCAACAAGACCCCTGGATACAAATTTTGGATTGCGAGTGTACAGTTGGCCACACATGAATGGGTGGTACAGCCCAAGTGAAAGATGGTCAATTTCTGCCAATATCAAGTTCCTTATTAGTGCCAAATAGGAGACATCATCAGGGGCAGAAGTCAGTATTGAGGATGGTAATAAAAAGCAAGTACCTGATAATAGACACTGGTGGTTACTCAAATGGGACAAGTATCTTTCACCTGCAGGGCTGTACACACCACCCATTCATGTGTGTCCAACTGTACATACCTGAGTGAAAAAAAAAAAAAAAAAAAAAAAAAAACTTACTCTTCGTTGAATTTGTCCCATCATAAAAAAAAAAAAAAAAAACTTACTCTTCGTTGAATTTGTCCCATCATTGAGGTCCACGTTCCATTCTCCAGTAGGCGGCCGTACACGTTTCTTTTCGCAGGCACGGTAAACTTGTAACTATAGAAGAAAAAATAAACAAAACAACAGTAAACTCGTAAAAAAAAAAAAGAATAGTGAACTCGTAACTAAAGAAGAAGAAAAAAACAACAGTAAACTCGTACAAAAAAAAACAGAATAGTGAACTCGTAACTAAAGAAGAAAAAAAAAACAACAACAGTAAACTCGTAAAAAAAAAGAATAGTGAACTCGTAACAAAAGAAGAAAAAATAAACAAAACAACAGTAAACTCGTAAAAAAAAAAAAAGAATAGTGAACTCGTAACTAAAGAAGAAAAAACAACAACAGTAAACTCGTAAAAAAAAAGAATAGTGAACTCGTAACTAAAGAAGAAAAAAAACAACAGTAAACTCGTAAAAAAAAGAAGAATAGTAAACTCGTAACTAAAGAAGAAAAAACAACAACAATAAACTCGTAAAAAAAAAGAATAGTGAACTCGTAACTAAAGAAGAAAAAAAAACTGAGCTCGTAAAAAAAAAAAGAATAGTAAACTCGTAACTAAAGAAAAAAACAACAACAGTAAACTCGTAAAAAACAGAATAGTGAACTCGTAACTAAAGAAGAAAAAAAAAAACTGTGAGCCATTATAAGTATCCAGGGATCTTGTTACTTAAGGGGGTGCGGGAGTAGGGGACAGGCTTGGGGCTGGGGGGGACTGGGGGGGTTGCGGGAATAGGGGGACAGGCTTGGGGTGGGTAGAAAGCCTGTAACCTATTTCCGCACCTCCCTAACCCCCCCCCCTCCCCAAGCCTGTCCCCCTACTCCCGCACCCCCCTAAGCTGGTCCCCCTATTCCCGCACCCCCTTAAGATGGTGGTGGTGGTGGTGGGGGGGAAGTTTTGTGTTGGTAAATCTGGAGCAAACCTGAATCCTCCAAACTATTCCAAGCAACAACAGAACACCATTATTTTTTACTCTTCTGGTCCTGTTTCCTAGAATATATTTAGATTTTAGAGGCATCAACAAGGCACTCCAATTTACCAAAAAAGAATTACCCTCTTAATCAACATATTTACAGAGGATTTCATGGAAGAGGTACATACGTAAGTAGAGTTAAAATAATAATAATTAGAGTCTCACCAGAAGTCCAGTTTCTTCGCCAGGATATCAATGACTTCGACTATGAGGCCACTGAAGGTGTAGTTGTTCGGAGGTGTTCCTTGGATTACCATGAACGTAGGGGCCTGCAACCAACCAACCAACCAACCAAGTTTTGTTTACCATAAGGAAAGGGGGTTATGTTGTGGGTGTGTGGGATGTGTTTATAAGGAAGGGGGTTATGTGGGTGTGGGTGAGTGGGGGGTTATGTGGGTGTGGGTGTGTGGGGTGTGTTTATAAGGAAAGGGGTTATGTGGGTGTGGGTGTGTGGGGGGTTATGTGGGTGTAGGAGTGGTTGGTGTGTTTATAAGGAAGGGGGTTATGTTGTGGGTGTGAGATGTGTTTATAAGGAAAGGGGTTATGTTGTGGGTGTGGGTGTGTGTGTTTATAAGGAAAGGGGTTATGTTGTGGGTGTGGGTGTGTGTGTTTATAAGGAAGGGGGTTATGTGGTTGTGGGTGTGGTGGGTGTGTTTATAAGGAAGGGGGTTATGTGGGTGTGGGTGTGGGTGTGGTGGGTGTGTTTATAAGGGAAGAGTGTGGGGGGTGTTTAAAAGGAATGGGGTTATGTGGGTGTGGGTGTGGTGGGTGTGTTTATAATGAAGGGGGTTATGTGGGTGTGGTGGGTGTGTTTATAAGGAAAGGGGTTATGTTGTGGGTGTGTGGGGTGGGGGTGGGGAGTGTTTATAAGGAGGGGGTTATGTGGGTGTGGGTGTGTGGGGGGTTATGTGGGTGTAGGTGTGGTGGGTGTGTTTATAAGGAAGGGGGTTATGTGGGTGTGGTGGGTGTGTTTATAAGGGAAGGGGGTTATGTTGTGGATGTGGTGGGTGTGTTTATAAGGAATGGGGTTATGTTGTGGGGTGTGGGTGTGTGGGGTGTGTTTATAAGGAATGGGGCTATGTTGTGGGTGTGGTGGGAGTGTGAGGGTGTGTTTATAAGGAAGGGGGTTATGTGGGTGTGGGTGTGTGGGGGGGTTATGTGGGTGTGGGTGTGGTGGGTGTGTTTATAATGAAGGGGGTTATGATGTGGGTGTGGTGGGTGTGTTTATAAGGAATGGGGTTATGTTGTGGGTGTGGGTGTGTGTGTTTATAAGGAATGGGGTTATGTGGGTGTGGGTGTGGTGGGTATGTTTATAAGGAAGGGGTTATGTGGGTGTGGTGGGTGTGTTTATAAGGAAAGGGGTTATGTTGTGGGTGTGTGGGGTGTGTTTATAAGGAATGGGGTTATGTGGGTGTGAGTGTGTGGGGGTTATGTGGGTGTGGGTGTGTGGGGTGTTGTTTATAAGGAATGGGGTTATGTGGGTGTGTGTGTTTATAAGGAATGGGTTATGTTGTGAGTGTGTGGGGGGTGTTTATAAGGGAAGTTTAATTAAGTTGTGGGTGAATGATAGTGATACTGATAAGCCTCCAAACTATGGCAGATAACAGACTTAGCAAACGTATTGTATTTGAAGTAAAGGTTCTGTTTGGTAGAGATTAAGTTTTGGAG
>JAWQEG010006047.1:0-64235 GCA_033782935.1 Petrolisthes cinctipes
CTATATGAACCCTTAAAAAATTAATTAGTGTCCTATTCGAGAAGACTTATTTTGTAGCAGAATGTTTGAAGGAGTCAGACAGTCTGGCCAGAAGAGACTCATAACCAACCCTTCTTCTCTATTGTTCAAGTCATCGATATGTGTGTGTGTGTGTTAAATTTACTGGTGGCCGCAAGTGCTTAGTGGTTGATTCGTATGAGGAAGGAGTGGGTTCGAATCCTAGCCTCGAGTCACTCATATATTTTGCTGCAGTGTATGTATTTCCTGGTGATTGTGGTTTGTGTAGCGCTTGTGATATCGTGTATGTGTGTGTGTGAGAGAGAGACGGAGAGACAGACACTGATACAGACAGAGAGACTGATAGACAGATACAGACAGAATGACAAACACAGAGAGAGAGAGGAGAAAGGTAGAGAAAATGTTGATTATTGAGGGTTGGTTTGTGGTTGGAAGCATGAGTGAGTACAAGCTAGTGAGGAGGTCGGTTCATCCAGTGAGCGTGACACAACGCACACAGGCAGGGACGGAGGCAGACAGACAGATAGATAGACAGGCAGGAGGGAGAAGGGGAGGCAGGCAGATAGACAGGCTAAGAGAGAGAGAGAGAGAGAGAGAGAGAGAGAGAGAGAGGCAAGCAAAGAAGCAAGGAAGGAGAGAGGGAGGCAGGCAGGGAGAAGGGGATGTAGACAGACAGGCTAGGAGAGAGAGAGAGAGAGCGCCAGGCATGCAGTCAGGCAGGGTAGGAGAGAGGGAGAATTCAAATTCAAATTCATTTATTTTTCCACATGGTAGTGGCTATTACAGTCAGTGAATATTATGAGTAGACAGTCGTCTACACGTCAAATATTATATAAACATTATATTATATAGAAGGTGAGGCAGACTGGAAGGCAAGAAGAGAGAGGAAGGCAGGCAAGGAGACAGAGAGAAAGGCAGGCAGACAGGCAAGCCGCAAGGAGAGGGGGGGGGGGCAAGCAGGCGGTCAAGCAGGCTCAGGTATAAGACGAGAGGGAAGCAGAGGAATGGAGGCGGGTATAGGTGGTGGTGGAGGTGGTAATAGTGTTGTCATCAGTGTAGCCACAAACATAACATCCTGTTGAGTCTTGGGGGGGTTTTCCTAATATTCCTCCTCGTTCAGTTTCTTTCCTACAGTGCTGACCTTGGGGTTACAATTATACTGTATATATTTTCCTATTTTTATATATAGATACTGACGAAAAGGCATCGATTCCCATCTTAATGTAACGTGACCTTGATATAGAATTAGATACAGGTTTCGATTATATCCAAGAGTTTGTAGATTGCAGGTATACCATATTGTGTAAATTATTGATCTTGGATTGCATTACATAAAAAAAAATAAAGAAAAATAATGAAAACAAAATAACAAAGAAAAAATAAATAATAATTATAACAATAACCTTTACTAGTGTCCTTTATTTCCTTTCCTGTCTTATTTCATATTTACCAATACACTTTATTAGTCTCATATTTTCAGTAGTGTCCTCTTTCCCTTTTGTTTCTGCTTGTCATTTAACCTTTATATATATTTGTCCTTTATTTTCTTCTCTTTTCCTCCTTCGTTTCTGCATTATTTCTGTCCCATATTTTCATTCCTGTTTGCTTTCATGTTTATCAGTGTCTCGTAATGTTCTCTCTTTTCCTCCTTATTTTCAGCATTATTTCTATCCCATATTTTCATTCCTATCTTTTTTCTTGTTTATTGTTATTCCTTATTCGTCTACTACTCTTATTTCAGTTTTCTCATTCATTTCTTTACGCTTCTGTTTATCATTATTTCTTATTCGTCTACTACTCTTATTTCAGTGTTCTCATTCATTTCTGTTTATCATTATTCCTTATTCGTGTCTTTTATTTTTCGCGTCCTCTCTCTCTCTCTCTCTCTCTCTCTCTCTCTCTCTCTCTCTCTCTCTCTCTCCTTGGTTTCTGCTTGTCATTGCCTCGCTCGTTGTCATATTATTATTATTTATTATCCATTTCCTGCCTCCCTTTATTTTCTTTCCTATAGTCATGCATGCCCTTCGGTTATATATTTATCATTCTTGCATTTTCTTTTTCTTTCTTTTTCAATTTCAGTTAAAATTTATCATTCTTGCATTTTCTTTTTTTTCTTTATCAATATCAGTTAAAATTTATCATTCTTGCATTTTCTTTTTCTTTCTTTTTCAACTTCGGTGGAGAGAGAGAGAGAGAGAGAGAGAGAGAGAGAGAGAGAGAGAGAGAGAGAGAGAGAGAGAGAGAGAGAGAGAGAGAGAGAGAGAGAGAAAGTGTGTGTGTGTGTGTGTGTGTGTGTGTGTGTTAATTTTCCACCATTGTTAGTTCCACAATTTTATAAAATATTTTCTCTCGCTCTTACGAATTTTTACCACAATGACACAATTTCCTTCACCTCTTTACTTGCCTGTCTCTGCTTTCCCTCCAAACCTGTACACACACTTTTCCTCCAAACCTGTCTACACACTCTTCCCTTCCAAACCTGTACACAATCTTCCCTTCCAAACCTGTACACACTCTTCCCTTCCAAACCTGTCCACACACTTTTCCTCCAAACCTGTACACACACTCTTCCCTTCCAAACCTGTACACACACTCTTCCTCCAAACCTGTACACACTCTTCCCTTCCAAACCTGTACACACACTTCCCTTCCAAACCTGTCCACACTCTTCCCTTCCAAACCTGTACACACTCTTCCCTTCCAAACCTGTCCACACTTTTCCCTTCCAAACCTGTCCACACTTTTCCCTTCTAAACCTGTACACACTCTTCCCTTCCAAACCTGTACACACTCTTCCCTTCCAAACCTGTACACACACTTTTCTTCCAAACCTGTCCACACTCTTCCCTTCCAAACCTGTCCACACTCTTCCCTTCCAAACCTGTCCACACACTTTTCCTCCAAACCTGTACACACTCTTCCCTTCCAAACCTGTCCACACTCTTCCCTTCCAAACCTGTCCACACACTCTTCCCTTCCAAACCTGTCCACACACTTTTCCTCCAAACCTGTACACACTCTTCCCTTCCAAACCTGTCCACACACTCTTCCCTTCCAAACCTGTACACACACTTTTCCTCCAAACCTGTCCACACTTTTCCCTTCCAAACCTGTCCACACACTCTTCCCTTCCAAACCTGTCCACACACTTTTCCTCCAAACCTGTACACACTCTTCCCTTCCAAACCTGTCCACACACTCTTCCCTTCCAAACCTGTACACACACTTTTCCTCCAAACCTGTACACACACTTTTCCTCCAAACCTGTACACACTCTTCCCTTGGTCAGATTCACTACGATTGCTAGAAATATTATTAGTGCAATTTCCTTGTTTCCTCGTACTTGAAGGGTTTGGACACCCCTTAGGCCCCAGCCACTACCTTTAACTTTTTCAGCTGTCCCTCATTTCCTTCTATTTCCTTCGTGCTTGCTGTCATTCCTCTCTCTCCCTCTTATCACCTCCCTGTCCCTCCTATCACCTCCCTGTCCCTCCTTTCTTTCTATTTCCTTCGTTCTCTCTCTCTCTCTCTCTCTCTCTCTCTCTCTCTCTCTCTCTCTCTCTCTCTCTCTCCAGGGTCCTTCAGGTCTAGAGTGATCTTCTTTTATCTTCAGTTCAATTCCTGCTTACATGACCACTGCAATCACTTATTAATCTTTATGCAGTTGTCTGTATGTACAAAACAAAACTTCAGGGGATTATTATATAACTCTTGGTACATTGGAGCGTCTTGATTCCTCCAAGTACCTCAGGAAACTAACAAAAATATTCGTGTCTTGTTGCTTGGAATAGTTTGGAGGAATCAGTTGCTCCAGATTTACCACCAATACTGTACTATAAAAAGTTAAGAAGGTATATATTTTTTTTTTATATATATACCTTAACTTTTTTCCTGCATTCCCGGTACTGACTTTTTATACCTCGACCTGACCTGACCTGACCTGACCAGTTATTATGATGTCATATCCTACTGGGTTGCACCAGGCTTATTATAGTTACCTTAGTGACCTTTGATTCTATCTTTATTCCGGACTGACGGCATTTTCTGTAATGTGTAAATATTTTTTTCTTGTTTTTCATTGATTTCTTGTGTGTGAAGTGTGTCTGCTTATTTATTTTTATTTTTTTTTTCAAGGGAGATATAATAATTATTTATATATATAGACAGCATATTGACCTGCAAGTAATTTTGACCTTTCTTCGTTCCGGTCAGACAATGTTTTATATACCCCCAGATAGTCTTCATAAAACCCAACAACAATATATATAGAGACAGCATGTTGACCTACAAGTAATTTTGACCTTTCTTCGTTCCGGTCAGACAATGCTTTATATACCCCCAGACAGTCTTCATAAAACCCAACAACAATAACGTCACCATGAACCGCAGGAACATTGTGACACAGACCAGACTCAGTGAAACGAGAGAGAGAGAGAGAGAGCGAGCGAGCGAGCGAGCGAGCGAGCGAGCGAGCTACTTGTACGTCGAGTGTAACAAGTTTGTTTTCACTTTTCAAAGTTACCAGTAGCCTAACTCCTGTACGTATCGATTTCTCTTTCAGTACACACGAGAACACAAAATATAAATTGAAAACCGTGAAGAAAGAATACCATAAATACCCTCATCAGAGACTCAGAAAAACAAGAGATGAAAATCGACTGAAATGATGTGAAAATCTTTGCGAAGTGATTTTTTTTTACCGAACTGAAGAATATAATAAGATAACCCCGCGCCCAGCATAGCATACATACACACACCACTTACTTCCCGAACCATTCACAACAAACCCGCTCTAATTGTTGTAGAAAAAGCAATTGTGTGGTGGTAGTGGTGAACGCTGTGTGGCAAGAGTGGTTGGCCCAGTTACCTGACGAAGCGCGTGTGAGGGTGTGGCGGTGACTGAACTTAATTGTGGTAGTTGTGGTTGTTGCCTCCGCCGCCGCTGCTGACTGATTGTGGTGGTGGTGGTGGGCAGTGCTGGTGGTAGTTTTTGTGGTTGGTGGTGTGTGTGTGTGTGTGTGTGCGCGGGGGGATACTGGTGGTGATTGTGGTTATTTATCGGCGCTAATGGTTGTTTGTGGGTTCTGGTAATGTTGTGATTGTAGTCTATCTAGCTCTTGTTGAAGCCAGTGAATGTGAGTGTTTATATACAACTTTGCTCTTGTGATTGTGTTTTTATTTGGTTGGTGAATATCAATTGTGCGTGTGATTGTGTTTTTATGTTGGTGAATATCTTAGAAATTGTGTTTTAGAAATTGTGTTTTTATCTTGGTGAATGTTTTAGAAATCATTATTGTCCTTGTGATTATCTCTTTTTGGTTGCTTCTGGTAAATGTGGTCTTGGATAATTTTATGTTTGTAACTGTAGAGGAGAAGGTATTGTTGTTGGTGACTGATGGTGATTTGCTTGTGGTGAGTCATTGCAGCCTAGTAAGTGAGTGAGTGGCCATTGACTGTGAATGCGGTGGGTAAGTGTTTTAGAGTTCTCGTTCCTTGCCAGTAATTCAAAGTGTAATTGTGTATGACATCTGCCGTTGATAATAACTTGTTGGCCATTCGTTCATTCTTCACTTGACTTTCAGAACTGGGAATTTGTGGGAGGCAGCTGCTCCTGTTGTTGTTCTGTGTTGTGTTGCTAGGCTAGGTAATAACTGGTTGATTGGTGGGTTGGTTGATATTAGTGACTTTTTGTGGCCTACGTCGCTTTTAGCTTCGTATCTCGTTGCAGTTGTGGTAGTGGGAGGCAGTGTGTGTGTGTGTGTGTGTGTGTGTGGTAGGCTACTTTGAACTTGTAAAACATTCTCTCGTTGCAATTTTGGTGGTAGTGGGAGGCAGTGTGTGTGTGTTAGGCTACTTTGAACTTGTAAAACATTCTCGTTCGTGTTGTGGTACGTACGTGTGTGTGTGTGTGTATAGTGTATTTTTAACTTGACTCGGTTGTTGTTGTTTTGTGGTAGAATCGATTTGCTGTGAAAAACATTGAAAAATCGCCAAAATAGATATTGTATTACAGATACAAATTTGAAATATAGTTAACGTAGGTTGTTGTGGTTAGGATTGTAGGTTATGAGATTGTGTTAGGTTGTGATTGTTGGTTGTAGCTGGATAATTGTATAACGTATCCATCTCCTTAATTATCATCATCATGGGAAACTCACCTTGTAAAACCATCAAGACCGTCGCCATGAGGAAAACCGAACCTGTGTAAGTAATATATTTCATGTCTTGTACCTGTGTGTGTGTGTGTGTCCTGTCTTGTACCTGTGTGTGTGTGTCCTGTCTTGTACCTGTGTGTGCGTGTCCTGTCTTGTTGTACCTGTGTGTGTGTGTGTCCTGTTTTGTTGTACCTGTGTGTGTGTTTCCTGTTTTGTTGTACCTGTGTGTGTTTCCTGTCTTGTACAGTCACGAGCATAAGTTTCTTTACCCCCCCTGGCGAGAGTGAAGTCGAAGTCGTGGTTGGATGTGGACTAGACGAACATAAAATGAGCCAGTTCATAATGCTCGGATAATGCTTCATGTCTTTAGAGGTGTTCACTTACTTGAATCCAACAAATTATACACAGTCATGAGATACTGACTCCCAGTGTTCGTTTGCCTGGCCCTTTTCCAACCATGACTTCGACCTCAATCTCGCCGGAGGGGTAAAGAAACTTATGCTTGTGACTGTACATGTGTGTGTGTGTGATGCCGTTCCTGTCTTGTACCCATGTTTGTGTATTGTTACATTTTATCCACGTGTGTGTATTTGCTTTGTATCCTTGTGTGTGTGTTCATACCTATTTGTTCTTACCCATTTGTATCTTTACAGGATTGAATCAAGCTCGTAATGTCCGTTTTTTTTAAACCCAATTATCATATTTTTAAAAAGTTGTGTATGTTTTTGGCAAACACCCACTTCTGGTAATTCGTTCCACTGATCTTATTACTCGATTTGGAAAACTATATTTCTGTACATCTTTATCTCTTCCTTTAAATTTCTTACTGTGACCTCTCATTGTAGGTATTCCTTAATTGTTGACAAGTTTTTTATATCTATCTTTTCTTTTTCTGTGACATATTTGTAAACCATAATCATATCTCCTCTCTTTCGTCTTTCTTCCAGTTAAGGTAACTATAGTTTCTCGAATCTTTCTTCATAGCTTAGTTCTCATAGACTTGGTACCCATCTTGTTGCTGCACTTTGTACTTTTTCTAATTTGGTGATATGTTTCTTTAAATGTGGGTTCCATACTACTGCAGCATATTTCAATGTAGGTCTAATAAAGGATGTGATTATTTTCTTGACCATTTCTTTTATATAAATTAAGGCCACTATCATATTTGCTAACAATGTATACTTGTTTCTCACTTTTTCATTTATATGATCATTTATTTATCATTACCCCTAAGTCTCTTTCTTTCTCTGCTTTATTTAATATCTTATTTCCAAGCATGTCACCTTCAGCCACGGAGAATACTTCCCTCTTAGTACTGTTCTCATTTTTCTTCCTACTAGGAAATCTTCCATCCATTTTTGCAGTTTTCCTTTCATTCCTCCTTTATGTTGTAATTTCCATATAAGTCTATGGTGCGGAACTCTGTCAAAAGCTTTTTTAAAGTCTAGGTAAATACTATCCACCCAACAAGAAGTCTTTAGTTAAATCTAGTAATTTATTATTCCATTGGTTTTCTGTTGCCCTTGCTTCAAAATGTCTCCAATCTATATTGGTGTTAAAGTCTCCCGTGTGTGTGTGTGTGTGTGTGTGTGTGTGTGTGTGTGTGTTGTATCCTTGTGTGTATGAGATGCCTTTCATGTCTTGTATCTGAGAGAGAGAGAGAGAGAGAGAGAGAGAGAGAGAGAAATATGTTGTTGAAGTTTCTCAAGCTGTCTGACCGAGCAGCCCCGAAGAGAAATATGTGATTTTGTATAATGTATTTGAGTTGTTTGATAATGATGAAATGTAGAGTAGTGTGATGGGCTAAAGGTTTATAATATACAGTAGTACAATTTGACAGGATATGGTGTAACATAGTGAAGTAATGTATAATGAATGTACTCTTGTGTTGGGTAAGGTGAAGGGGGGACTGGTTCGGAGAGAGAGAGAGAGAGAGAGAGAGAGAGAGAGAATGTGTATGTGTGTGTGTGTACCTTCACTGTCCACCATCTCACTGACCTTAAAATGCTCTGGTTACATTTAAGTGAGGCAGGAGTTCATCTGTGTATTGAAGGTTACAAATTCACCAACAGTGCCGCAAAAAAAAAAAAAAAAAAAAAAAAATAATAATAATAAGTAAATAAAAACGCATAGCGAGTTGAATGTGTTTTGTGGCTTCATTTGGAGGAATCTGTTGTATCCATTTCGTCCACAACACAGAATGACACCTTCAAGGAATACCAAGTCAGGTCAGATTAAATCACCATGGAAGAACGATAAGGTCACACACACACACACACACACACACACACAGAGAGAGAGAGAGCCTACATTAACATTTAACTGTCTTTTAGGTAAATTGGATGGCTACCGAATCCTCCATACTATGTCAAGAAACAGATCCCTTATTATTATTATTATTATTATTATTAACATTGAAGTGATAAGTTTGTTTCGTGTCACAGTTTGGAGGAATCAGTACTGTACCCTTCCCTTAAAGACCCTGTGATCGTGTATGAGAATTAGAGGCTTCTGATTCCTCCTGACTGCCACGAAACACACACCTTCCATATAGGTGTGTGTGTTTCGTGGCAATATTTGAAGGACTCAATTATCTCCAATTTTCTGACTACATCACGGGGTCCCTTAAGATGAGAACCTCTTTTTGGTCAAATATAGAGGGATACTGATTACTCCATATTTTGCCAGAAAACAGACGCCTTCAATGTTACCAATAGGGGATATGTTTCATGGTATAGTTTAGAGGAATCAGTAGCCTTCTAATTCACCAACATAATAATCTCCCCTTAAGTCTTTCATTATTTTGGTCCCACCTTGTTTGTTCAACCTACATTATACAGTAGATATGGACAGGCATAATAATAATAATAATAATAATAATAATAAATGAATATAATTATGGTCCTTGGGTTCTGTGAGATTAGAAATGTCCTTACAATTAAAGCCAGTATAGAGTCTTGTCACGATTTTGTCCCAATATTGAGAGTGTGTGTGTGTGTGTGTGTGTGAAGAGAGAGAGAGAGAGAGAGAGAGAGAGAGAGAGAGAGAGATTGTGTGTGTGTATGTGAGTGAAGGGTGAGTTGAAATAGAGAGAGAGAGATTGTGTGTGCATATTTAATCTCCCACTATGCAAAAAGAAGTTGAGTGTTGATTAGTGATGGTAAGGGCACACAGACAGCCACACCCATGAAGGCTGGTGTAAAATCTTGCTTGGGTTAGGTTGGCTGAGATGAGGTCAAATCCTGAGGCAACACACACACACACACATACTCTCACTCATACACACTCAATCATACACACTCAATCATACATACACTAATATTCTCTCACACACTCTTACACACACACACACACACACACTCTTACACACACACACACTCTTACACACACTCTCTCTCTCTCTCTCTCTCTCTCTCTCTCTCTCTCTCTCTCTCTCTCTCTCTCTCTCTCTCTCTCTCTCTCTCTCTCAAACAATATGACAAACATCAGCTCTCCATAAACCATTAAGAATAACAACATTGTAACCTTGAATGTGTCTTATTGGGATCACTGTTAATAATATATTGTTATGATGGAGTATTTTCATTAATGATATACAGTACAGTCCCATGCATAACAATTCCCAATATACAGTACAGTACAGACCCTGGTGCGAGATGCTCAGTTTATTCCTGTTGTGTTGTAATTAAGGGGAAAGTTTTGTGTTGGTAATTCTGGAGCAAAAATGAATCCTCCAAACTATTCCCAGCAACAGAACACCATTATTTTTTGCTCTTCTGGTCCTGTTTCCTAGCATACTTTGGAGGAATCAAGGCACTTCAATTATCTTAAGGTGGTAATTCACTTTTGTTATATTGTAGTGTCTTGATTCCTCCAAAGTATGCCAGGAAACAGGACCAGATGAACAAAACTATTGGTGTTCTGTTGCTGGGAATAGTTTGGAGAAATAATTTGCTCCAGATTTACCAAGGGACCCTGTGATGTAGTCAGAAAATGGGAGGTAAACGAGTCCTTCAAATATTGCCACGAAACGCTACCTATGTAAGAAAGGAGCTTGTTTCGTGGTATAGTCAGGAGGAATCAGAAGCCTCCTATTACCAGACACGATCACAGGGTCTTTAATTAAGGGGATAGATAATACACTTTTAGTAAAATTCCATGGAGCAATTGATTCCTCCAAACTATTTTAAGTCCATAACTGTACATTTATCTCTTGAGTTTTTGTCCTTCGCTGCCTCTTGAGATCAGTTTAATACTACTACTACTACTACTACTACTAATAATAATAATAATAATACTGATATTAGCTTATGGCGTAATATAATTTTTTTATTTATATATGGAGTATTTCTGGGTTTCATCACTCGTACTCTTCTACTATGTAAATGTTGATTAACTTGACCCATATTCCTGCCAGAGTCAAATTTGGAGTTGAATATTAAGTAACTGCTGTACCACAAACCAAACCATTACTCTTACATGTGGTGGCAGGCAGAGAACATAATTATAACTTTTTGGAAGCGACTGTGTGCTGTACCCTAATGTCAGAATCACACAAACATAATATTGGTGATGCTGCATGGAACTATCTCATTGTCTCCTCATTATTCACTAAACAAGATGATGTGTCTGTCTTGCTTTTTAGGGGACATTATTTTGTTGATGTTGTACTGGAGACTGCTGATTTCTCCACACTGGGGCCACAAAACAGCACATGTGGTTTCAATGTTGGTAAATTTAATGGCTACCGACTCCATCAAACTAGGTTAATGAGAGCACCTATTTTTTACCAACAACAAACACAAACCAAAGACAATAGAGTGACCTTGCAAGAACCATGAGCATAACTGAATATTGTGTGTGTGTGTGTGTGTGTGTGTGTTTGTGTGTGTAAGAGGAGGAGTAAGAGGTAAGGGGGTGGTGGTGGTGGGAATATTATGTGTGTGTATTGTGTGTGTGTGTAAGGTGGTGGTGGTGGTGGGTGGGGGGGGGGGGAGTCTAATGAGCAACAACACCACCAAGGTCATGGAACATTAATAATAATCTCCATGGTAATTATTGCATGCTAGGACCTGAATCTGGCACAGTTACAGGCATCCCACCTATAACGTTGCCAATCTCTTGTTTCTATAGAGATGATTCTACCCTTCTGTCTCCTCCCTCTTCCTACGTCAGTGTTTCACAACCCCGAGGTAAATGTCTCAAGTTGGGTAGGACTAATAGACCTTTCGTTTGGGGGGTAATAAGACGATTGTAGAGTGTGTGTGTGTGTGTGTGTGTGTGTGTGTAGAGGATCACCACCCACACTATACCCTCCCACCCTCCATCACTCACAAAACCCCCTCTCGGGCCTACCTCCCTTCAACACTTTAGCACTACCCCCTCCCCCCCCCCCCTCCCGACACACACACACACACACTTAACACAGTATCGTAAAACATACATACAGACAAAAAAATTGAATTACAACTGCCTGACACACTTGCTTAGCTATTCAGAGGCAAGCAACATTCAATTGTTTAGTAGTTACGTGTATCTTGCGACAAACACAACTTATTAGACTTTTATTAGACGACCTGCTTTCACTGAACGTTCACCCTCTCGTTTATAGGCTGCGAGTACACACACACACACACTTACTTATACTCACACGCAAACTCACACACACACTTAAAGTATCACCCATTTGCATCACCATTTTACAATGTATATTTTTAGCCCTTGGCTGCCTATACCAAATAAACCTTTTATTATTATTATAACACTTGCACACACTTACTTAGTTACACACTCACTCACTCACTCACATTCACACGCACACACACACAGTTGAATTAATAGCAGTAGATGTTTATAACACCGGAAGAGGTAATTACTGTCGCTACATTATAATTATATGCCATCAAATACAAGAGCATGGGATGGTAATGAGCATTTAGAACTAGTAAATTTCACAGAGAGGAACCTCAGAAATACTTCAAAGGACAGATGAATAATCTCAGAGGTTAGTAATAACAGGAGACTTTGACACCAATATAGATTGGAAAAGTTTGAAGCAAGGGCAACAAAAAAACAATCGTAACTACTCGTTACAAGAATATAAGCCACCATTAAGAAAAAGTGATCATATCAGATGAGGTCAGTGGAGTTGATCATTAGGTCACCAAACAGGTCGTGAAGGCATTGAACGTCATCATTTTTGTATGCAATGTGTGTGTGTGTGTACAGTACCTTACATGAAAGGAAAGGTGTGTGTGTGTGTGTGTGAGGGAATGGTTACAATACCGTACATGAAAGGAAAGGTAGGTAGGTGTTTGTGTGTGTGTGTGTATGAAAATTGATGGTAAATATTGAATGAATTACCGTTATTGCGTACAGTTTTTCTACCTTCATTACCCACTATTTTAGACCATTCTAAGACTATTTTCTTCTATGGCATTTTCTCCGCAAATGCCCCATTTCCAAGATAGGGCATATTCAAATGGGGCATTTTGAAATTAGCCTGACCTTACCTGACCTGACCTAACCTAACCTAGACCGCATCAGACTACCGGGACCTAACCTGGGCAAACTACCGGAACCTAACCTGGGCAAACTACCGGGAAATAATCGTGATAAAATACAATAAATGACTGGGGCAAAATACTGGAACCCAGCCGGATCTGGCAACACTGCTGCAAAACGGTAATTCTTTCAATAAATACCAAATTGATTGATGGATGGATGTTTTTATGAAAGGAGATTGCATTATTTGTATAGCTCACGTAAATATCACTGCACTGTTATTAATTTACAGGTAAAAATACAGTACCGCAGCTGATGTATGTACTATCAATAACAAAACTTGTGTCGCTGACTTATCCAGTGATTGAGCGACCCTGTGATTTAGTCAGAAAATTGGAGGTAAATGAGTCCTTCAAATATTGCCAGGAAACATCATCTATATGGAAAGAGCGTGTTTCGTGCCATAGATAGGAGGAATCAGAAGCCAGCAATTCCCATCCATGATCACAGGGTTCTTAATTAAGGTGGTAAATTCTTTTTTTGGTACACTGGAGTGCCTTGATTCCTCCAAAGTATGCTAAGAAACAGGACTAGAAGAGCAAAAATAATAGTGTTCTGTTGCTTGGAATAGTTTGCAGGATTCAGTTTTGCTCCAGGTTTACCAACACAAAACTTCCCCCTTAAATATAACTTGTGAAACATAATGAAAGCCCCACCACAGTAACGTTCATACCCAGTATGGTTGGTTAGCCCTCTACCTTATATAATGATTTCACCAGATTTCACGACACGAGTTTTATCTTTGACATGCAGTACACACTTTCGCCAGATAATAAAAACCGTACCACCACCACGGTAGCATAAGAACCTGTACGATACAAACAGCCATAACTTCTACTGTATTGTGTAACCAAATCACACACTCAAATGTTCATGTATTATGCAGGTATGTAGGCTACGTGTGTGTGTGTGTGTGTGTGTGTGAGAGAGAGAGAAAATGAAGCAAGATCATTGGGTTTTGTAGTCAAGAAGGAAAATGTTAAGCAATAAAAGAGAGGAATAAGAAAAATATGAAGTTATGTAGGCTACGTGTGTGTGTGTGTGTGTGTGTGTGTGTGTGTGTGAGGGAGGGAGGGAGAGAGAGGGAACGATTAATTGAAGCAAGATCATTGGGTTTTGTAGTCAAGAAGGAAAATATTAAGGAGTAAAAGAGAGGAATAAGAAAAACATGAAATTGATACTGAGTGGCTGAGTGGGAATGAATGGTGAGGGTGAGTGGGAATGAATGGAAAGGGTGAGAGGGAGAGTTGAATTTATATCTTTATTTTATTTTTGTTTATTTTCTATTTTGAAGTAAGACGTGGAAAAAAGGTGAATGTAAGAAAGTGAAAAGAATTTTTTTATATAGCAATGGGAAAATGCATTGACACTTTCTCATCAACAGACTCTTAATAAAGATGTTTTGAAGTTGTGATGATGATTGTAGCTATGTCTGCATCACAGTAAACATGTAGACATAATAGTTTGAGTTAAGGGACCCCGTGTTATAGTCAGAAAATTGGAGGTTTGCGAGTCCTTCATACATTGCCACGAAACACCCCCTATACTGAAGAAGCTAGTTTCGTGGCATAGTCAGGAGGAATCAGAAGCCACCAACAGCCACCAAGTCTCATAAACGCTCATAGGGTCCTTAAACAGCTTCACAACATCTCAATTGTATAAAAATCTACAGATGTGTGGATATGTATATTTTCTCCAGCTATGCCCAGACAATGTCGACTGAAACCTGTACACAGTCGATACATTGAATTATTGTATTGTGGATTAAGAGAAATTAAACCTATGCTGACTAATTTTGTCTCCCATTAACAGTAGGGTATCTGTTGTAGACAATTAGATTTGATAACACTGGAATTAAATGAACATAAACACTTGAAACTGTAGAAGGTTTATAGTTGACAATATTTGTAACACCTCACCCAGTGTTATGAAAAGTAATATTTATAAGAAGTCCCTTACATTTGTAAAATCTGTATAGTCTACAAAAATTCCAACTGGTCAAATTGGCCACTAGATATGGTTAAGGTTTTGTATTGGTATAAGACTTTTTGTTCACCATCAATACATCAATACAAAATAAATTCCTCTGAACCACCACCCACCCACAGAAGAGGAAAATATAATCCCCATGGAGGAACCCCCCTTAGTAAGTCACACCACATAATATTATAGAGTACAGTAATAACAGTTTTGTTTCATCCACCCACATATATACAGCAATAACAGTTTTTCATTTTGTTTCCTCCACCAGTGCCGACATCGCCCTGATCGGTCTGGCCGTGATGGGGCAGAACCTGATCCTCAACATGAACGACCACAATTGGACGGTGTGTGCCTTCAACCGCACCACCGAGAAGGTCGACCGCTTCCTGACCAACGAAGCAAAGGGCACCAAGGTCGTGGGTGCTCACTCACTACAGGAGATGGTGGCTAAACTCAAGAAGCCAAGGAGGGTCATGATTCTTGTCAAAGGTGGGTCGGCTTGGCTTGGAGAATACTGTAATTTGTTTACTATCGTACTTGGCTGTTGAATTTAAAGGAAAGGATTTAGTTTTTATGTCAAAAGTGGGTTGCCAGTTTTGCCAGTCAGTATAGTGCAAGGAATGTCTAGGATACCACATTATTTAAGAGAAAGAAGTGTCTGACTATGTAAATTCTCATCTTGAAGGACTGCTCACTTAAATTTGACTTAGAGTGGCTATGAAGCAACGAAATAATAAAAAAGTAAAAAAAAATAGAATTATTTTAATGGGTGCATGGTTTGGTCATGAGCTTGTAAATTGGATGATGTGTTTCCCAGGTTACAGGGGAAGGTGGCACTTTATTCTCATGGAAGGTGGGTTTCTTATAGGTTCAGTCTACTGTGAAAAGGGAGTCATGCATATAAAAATGATGAACGTACAGTCGTGGCACATACTCCTTGAACAGACTTCCCCTTACGCCCTAGTCAAGGACTATGTGCCGCGACTGTACATAGCAGTAGCATTGTCTCACTCATGTGCCTCTATTTGTACATGTGTTTGATACTGTGTGTAGAGTATGTACGTACAGTATAGGTTTATTGATGCCATAATGTGTACATGTGATGGAACTGCAGACACTTGTTCATATCTGATAATGGCACTGGTGTATAGTTGTTATAGGGGTGGTGTTGAGGTGGAGATCTTATACCATAATGGTGTTGAAGTGCAGTTAGTTCCTATAGTGGTGATGAACAACAGTTATTATCGTTTTGTTGTGGCACAGTTCTTATAGTTGTGTTTAAGTAGAGTTCTTATAGTGGTGTTGAAGTACAGTTCATATAGTTTTGTTATTGGTACAAATTTTACAGTTTTGTTGTGGTGCAAAATTGCTAGTGGTGTTAAAATGAAGGTGATTTTTGTTTTTACAGCTGGTGCGGCTGTGGACAGTTTCATCCAGCAATTGGTGCCGCTCCTGGAGAAGGGGGACATCATCATTGACGGGGGCAACTCAGAATACCAGGACACTCAACGCAGGTGTGTACACTCCCCTTCTCTTCCCACAGCACCACCTCTTGTCTCCTCACCATCTATTTACAGTATTATCTCCTTGTCTTCTCACCATTTCTTTATATCTTCTCCCAGCACCTCCTCTCGTCTCCTCACCATATATTTATATTTTCTCCCAACACCACCTCTCGTCTTCTCACAATATATTTATATTTTCTCCCAGCACCTCCCCTTGTCTCGCCATCTATTTATATCTTCTCCTAGCTCTTGTCTCCTCACCATCTATTTACAGTATTATATCTCCCACAGCACCTTCCCTATTACTAACATTGGGATGATTTGTTTCCTGGCATAGTTTGGAGGAATCAGTAGCCATCCAATTTACCAAAGAGAGGATCCCCCCCCAACGTAGCCTCTCTGATTTCTTTGATTAACCATAATAAGAAAATATCCACAACACAAGAGTGAGGATGCCAGTCATTCACAAAAACAGGATGTATATGTGTTCAGTTGATGAAGATAATCACTATTGACTCTCAAACTTTCCCAACTCCTGTCACAGTTAAAATGGTAGTTGTTGTTGTTGTTGAAGTTCCCCAAGCTGTCTGACCGAGCAGCCCCGTTGAAATAGTAGTTGTTCTGTGTACACTTACTTTACAAATGGAAAACTGAAGCTCTATATTATAGGCTCTAAATATTTTTTGTTAATGTCGTTAATAATCTTTAAAAATAAATAAAATCAACATGTCTCTTGCTTGTGCCATTAAAGAAAAGATGTTCAGTCGCTGTAAAATAAATATCAAAAACTAATCCTTGAAACATTATGAGTCAACAGACCAAACAATATGAATTTTACTCTTGAGTTCCTGGGACTTGTATTGTTCATTGTTACTGATTGCCATTGGACTCCACTTGTCAGAAATTGTAGTTTTTGAGCAACTGTACTTCAAGGCAAAAGTCAGAGTTTACCAGCAACCTCAGCTTCCATTATATTTCTATCAACATGAATAATTTGCAAGCTGATGGATGAAAGATTATTTGTAGTTACGCACATGCAAAATAAGTTCTACAGTACAAGGCACTAAAACACCCGCCCTTAAAACTACATGTGCTTTCACTCTTATCTCTGGTTCCCATACACAGCTGCACACACAAAAACATGACACTTTCACAAAAAAAAAATGGATATAATACTGGAGAAATATATCTAATAATGTATATTAACATGAAATAGGTATTGTGGTGTGGTGGTAGTGTGGGAATCACAGAGCTGGTATCGGTCAGCTTATCAGTCACCGTGTACTTGTTGCCACAGACACATTATTTCTTCAATTTTTGTGATATTTTTTTGCTTACTTCTCGTACAGTAATCTTCTTTCAATGGCGCTGAAGAGAAAGCTTTCAAGTGATATTAGTAGTGATGCAAAGAAGAGACAGATCATCACATTACATGAAAAAGTCGATATTGTTAAGAGAAAGGAGAAAAGGTGGCAACAATTGGCCATGCTTTAGGGTTGATACAAACAACTGTCGGGTTATTTCCCCCGTAGGGCGGTATTGCCTGCAGTGATGCGAGCAATACTTTAAGGGTTTGGGCGCCCCTTCGGCCCGAGCCACTCCCTTTCAGTTCTTCAACTGTCCCTCTTTTCATTTTATATCCTTCCTGCTTGCTGTCACACCTCTATCACCTTTCTCTGGCGCTATAATTATGACCTTGCTGTTGCGGCGCCTAATATCAATCAATCGGGTTATTTCGGGGGTTCGGGCCACGATAGCTTGGTTCGGGAACCGAGTTTATGTTCGACAACCGAGATTTTTTTTCTCAAACAATATGTTCGAGAAACAAGTCGTTCGAGAACCCAGGTACCACTTCCAGAACTTCTCACTAATCACACATAATCATGACAAACTGGTGAGAGGTCAATACAATAAATATCAAATAAAACTTGAGTTAGCAGGCAATAGATCACAAAATCTCGCATCCATCTGCTTGTTACTAGTGTACTATCGCCGACAGTCTTATATCTGGTATAGTCAGAGTCGTCAATCCTCTTTTCCTTGGTGTGAATCCCGTGTAGCTCAACTCGCTTCTTCCGAATCATTCATTGGTGAGGTGGAGTCCCGAGTGTGGCCAAGGTATGTCTGACGCCAGTGTGGAGTGTTGGGTAAAGTGGGTTGATATGGGAATATAGTACAATATTAACGAAATAGCTGCTAAAGTTGTTTCAGGAGCATCTGCTGTATAATAAACATCCTATAAAGAACAACCATAACAACAATAATATGTTTTTTCTCAAGTGTATTGTACTCGATTAAATTTACACATTCCTTGCCAATATGTCTGTCTGCAGGGGTAATAAAGCTCCAAACAATCCATCTGTTGTTTGCTACATTCACACCACCGCCAATCTCACCGCTCATTGGGTCTGGCCAAAAATAAGGATGCTTACCGAGGTGTTGTCCATACACTACGAGGTGTTCCAATACCATTCACAGTTCAAGTTACAGTATGAACAGATGGGATTTATAATTGGACAATCGAAATATTAATGTAACAAAAATTTATGCACAACCATTTTTAACATGACGGACAATAAGAGTCAGCCACAATCCCCCAGCAAACACTACGATAATCAAGATAAAAATTAAAGACTATCAAAGAATCGATAATTGCAGCTTAAAACAATATCAAACACACTTTATAAATTGGTGTTATTATTGGTATGGTCTTATCATACAAAGCCTAGTTATTGTTTATGGGATATTTATTATACAGTCAGCATTTCCACACACGGTGACTGGCGTTAGACATACCTTGCCACACTCTCGAACTCTCCACCTCACCAATGAATGACTCGGAAGAATTGAGTCGAGCTACACGGGGTTCACACCAAGGTAAAGAGGATTGACGATTCTAACTGTATCAGTCATAAGTGTCTGCGACAGTATATGGGAAAGACAGTCTGCTGCTGGTGTGAAATGGAGAAAGATAACAAGAGGTAGGAGTGAGGTGTGTGACTCGTTGTAGGAGTATATGTTTGTGATTTGCTGAAGGTGTGTTATTAAAGAGATAAAGAAGCAGGTGTGTATGAGTAGCTGTAGATGTGATTGAGAGAGCTGGGTATAAGTTGGAATATTGTATACTGAAGATGTGAGAGTACTGATTTGTGGTTTGCTGCAGTGGTTACAGTGGAGCTAAAATAAACGGTTGTGGTACTACAAGTAGTAGCCATAGATGTAATGGAAAGGGACTGATATATGAAGGCTTGGTACTGTTGGTGTGTGGTTTGCTGTAATAGTAATAGAGGGACTGACATTGGCATATGAGATACCAAAGGTATGTGGTTTGCTGCAGATATAATAGAAAGATATTGAACTAGTTAAGTGTGATAATTTAGGTTCTTAGCGTCATGTAGATGTGATGGAGAAGGATTAAAATTGGTAGACACAGGAGTACATGTATGTGGCTTGTTGCAGATGTGATGAGTTGGCGGGGAAGGGCCTACTGTACGTGGGGTCTGGTGTGTCCGGTGGTGAGGAAGGAGCCAGGTACGGACCCTCCCTCATGCCTGGAGGTCACATCGAAGCCTGGCCGCATATCAAACCCATCTTCCAGGTTGGCTGAAACTCTATTTGTTTTCATAACTTTATCTAACAACAAATGTGTCAGGCTGCTATGTCTGGGGTTTGAATTCTCTCTAGGGGAACTGGTGTGGAGTTGACTCATCTCTCCATCGACCCTTCATGATTGGTTAGTAAAGGGTGACATTTGAAGGAGGCATATGAGGTAAGTTAAAAGATGCATTGACTCTACCACACAACACAGACCACCACTACCACACACCACAACACAACACACCACAACACAGACCACCACTACCACACAACACAACACAACACAAACCACCACTACCACACACCACAACACAACACAGACAACCACTACCACACACCACAACACAACACAGACCACCACTACCACACACCACAACACAACACAGACCACCACTACCACACACCACAACACAACACAACACAACACAGACCACCACTACCAAACAACAACAACAACACAGACCACCATTTCCACACAACACAACACAGACCACCACTACCACACAACACAACACAGACCACCACTACCACACAACACAACACAGACCACCACTACCACACAACACAACACAGACCACCACTACCACACACCACAACACAGACCACCACTACCACACAACACAACACAACCATCACACCACTACCACACAACACAACCATCACACCACTACCACCACTATGCAACACAACCATCACACCACTATGCAACACAACCATCACACCACTATGCAACACAACCATCACACCACTATGCAACACAACCATCACACCACTACCACCACTATGCAACACAACCATCACACCACTACCACCACTATGCAACACAACCATCACACCACTACCACCACTATGCAACACAACCATCACACCACTACCACCACTATGCAACACAACAAACACCACTACCATTACCACTCACCACAAACACCACGACCACAGCCACACAATACATACAACAAAAGGCAGACAACCACACTCATCATCTCGGTAGTTTCCCTAGACAATGTTATGCAACCTGGTGAAAATGATGGCTGGTGTCAAACACTTCCAAGGTTGGTGAAACTTTGGAGAGGGAAGGGGTAACAGGGCCTTGTGGCTCACTGGTAGTTTTCACCCCCTTACACACACACTTTCTCTCTTTCTCTATTTCTGTCTCTCATATTTTCATTTGTTTATTTGTTCATGTATGCAATAGTTATTACTGGTCTTTAATTTGTAGTATACAGTAGGCAATGTCATCAACATTATGCCGGCTTAAATTGTTATTATTGTACCTGATGAAACCTGTGTGTGCATACGATTCATCAGACCCCCTCAGATTGTGTGTGCATTCGTACATGCCTGTGTGTGTAATTCAACTAAACTGTACACCACATACCTAAATTGTGTGTACTTGTAATTCATGCGTTTACCAGATTGTACAGTACTTTTATAGGACTGTTTGGTTCATTGTATCTTGTCAACATTCTCAGTTTTGCAACATGTACCTTTGATTGGTGAATATTCTTTGCACACAACCTCGTCTGGAGATTTATTCCAATAATCTCCTGCTCAATTAATGTATCCAGAAAGCAGTTCCTTATAATCTTTGTCATAATTTTCCCACTATATGACCTCGCTGTTGCGGCGCCTAATATAATTTTCCCTCCACTATTGATTTTAATGCAAATATCTGGTCCACACATCCCCTACCCTTTCTGAACCCTCCCTGCTCCTCACTAACTTTATTCCCTGTTAGTTCAATCAGTCTCTCAGTAATAACACATACGATATTCCACCAGAGCATATGCGCCAAGTCCAACGATGAGCCTTGCTGTGACTGGGTGGGAGGAGATGGGTCTGGTCATTATGTCAAGATGGTCCACAATGGTATCGAGTACGGTGACATGCAACTCATCTGTGAAGCATACCACGTCATGAAGTCTGCCCTCGGGATGACACCACAGGAGATGAGCGAGGTGAGGACTGTGAGGTGGAATTGAGTTGAAGTGAGGCAGGTGACGGTGTTGATGGTGAGTGAGATGAAGTGGCGAGTCAGGGAGGTCAGGTGTGAGTGTTTTTTTTTTTTTTTACATAGTATGGTAAAGTACAAATCTTAAGTTTCATTCTGAGACAAAATTGAGATCTTTACAATGAGTAGTAACTTTGTTATGAACGTGAAAAGTAAAGCATCTCTACTTAACTGTTCTTAGAGTGCTTCAGATCGAGTTGAGGTGACAGCCAGAATTAACAAATATGCCTTATGCAGAAGTGTTGGTGCTGTAATACTAATTTACTGTATAAACTAACTTACTGTGTGTATACCAAGGCATAGAAACCGATGGTATTTTAGAATAAGAGCAAACCATATAATGAGTCATTTTTAAAGCAACATTTTGTGTTGAAGAATTTAATTATGGTTGAATATTGAAACATTTCTCAGATCAAATTAGTACTCTCCCATAACTGAATATTTCATTACCTAAGTGACTGACATAAAAAGGTAACTAAAACTGATGCTTCCTGTCGACAGGTGTTTGCAGAATGGAACAAGGGTGAACTGGACTCATTCCTCATCGAGATCACTGCCAACATCCTCAAGTTCAAGGATGATAAAGGTATGTCATTCTGAAGTTGGTTTTATGGTGTGAATGAGGCAGAAACCTGAGTACTAAAACAAGTGGAGCTTACAAAATGTGCTCAAGAAAGATGATAAAAGTGAAATAACAGAATATGAAAATGCATACATGTATAACAGGTTTGACGGAAGAACTTTGAGGGTTATGCTTCTGATGTATAGTATTACTGTATATCCTTTTTTTGTGAAATTGTCATGTTTTTGTGAAATTGTCATGTTTTTGTGTGTGCACAGCTATGTATGGGAACCAGAGATAAGTGAAAGCACATGTAGTTTTGAGGATGGGTGTGCATGAGGCCAGTCGTATGCATGAAAATTAAGCCCTCTGATATCTTTGATCTTCATATAACTCAACAAGGGTTTCCCCTCAATTGATTAAAGTTAGCGAGGGTTTACTGTATAATCAATTTCTGTTTTGATCAAGATACCTGGATAAACATAGCTTGATAGATTCAATGTCATATCCAGAAAAATCATAATAAGTAACATCAACAGGAGACTCACTGGTGGAGAAGATCCGTGATGCAGCTGGCCAGAAAGGAACAGGGAAGTGGACGGCCATATCCGGTCTGGATTATGGCACACCAACTACACTTATTGCTGAGAGTGTATTTGCTCGCTGTCTCTCTTCTCTCAAGGTGGGGACCTCTGGATGGAGTTTGTCTCTTTATACTTTATTCTCACTTTCTGTCGCCATTATCACATTCAGTGTGAGGTCTTTCCTCATGTCTACCTTTAATATAATATCTGTATTTATACTTGTAGAATTTCTGTCTGTTATTGTCACCGAATTGACTCTCGTTATAAAGAGATTCTTTCGTGCTGTTTCTACTGTGTGTGTATCTCTATTTAACCCCACATTTATCTTTCTAAGCCCTCACTCACACTTACACACTCAATTTGTTACCATAATACTGTACCACCTTCTGTCACTTAATACATGCTTTATCCCTATCATTTCACTCCCACTTTCCTCCCTCTCTCATTCATTGTTCTTTCCTGTCTCCCACTCCCCTCAGTCTCTTTCCCTCTCACCACACATACTCCCTATCTCCTTTCACCCACCAGGATGAACGAGTGCGTGCCAGCAAGGTGTTGGAGGGGCCAAAGGAGACAAAATACACTGGAGACAAACAGGAGTTCATTGAAAACATACGCAAGGTATGACCAGATATTGCACTTTTCATTGTCTTGCCTTATGTTTCATTCCTTATGGTACTTCAGTGAATTATCAGGAAGGGATTGGCTGGTAAATCATTTACTGGTAGAATGTCAGACAAGCAGGCTTTCTTTCATAGTGTTGATTATACTCTTAACCAATTGTTAATGTAGTCTGTTGTACTGTCAGCGGCAAAAGTCGAATCACCACATCTGCCAAGTCTTGAAGCTCAATATGGAATATTAAGCTTCACAAGCTCGTAAAACAAAAATCCAGGGTAGTTTACTAATATTCCCCCTGAATATTGTAATTCTGTATGGTGAATGTGTTGGTTTGATGATTATTCTTTGTTATCCTTCAAGAAACGCTAAGTGAGGCAACACCAACTTATCCTGCTAACTGTACACTCGCGCACCACAATCCCAAGCTCACCCGAGTCGAAGCCCGAGATCTGGACCAGGCAGTTTCTGGACGACAGCCCACCCATTGGTTCGAAATGTGTGTGGCTTTGTGATGGTTTGGGTGGGCTGTCATCCAGAAACCGCCTGCTTCAGATTTCGGGCTTCGATTCAAGTGGGCTAGGGATTGTGGTGCGCGAGTGTACATCATGCATATGTATTCACACTACAGCCAAATGGAAAATGTCTAACTTCCTTCAAAACATATGATTATTGACCAGACTATACTTGCTTACCTTTACCATCTTATTTACTGACCGGTAATGAGTACTGGTAGGAACCAAGCATATTCCACCTTGGCTGTACCAATATTTTAAATATATTTGCTCGTTATAATGTCCTTTCATCACACCTTTCCCTGACAGGCATTGTATGCCAGCAAGATCGTGTCATATGCCCAAGGCTTCATGTTGCTGAGGGAGGCGGCGGCCAAGTTTGGCTGGAAACTCAACTATGGAGGCATCGCTCTCATGTGGCGAGGAGGGTGCATCATCCGCAGGTCAGTCAGGTCCAGTCACAACACTGTAATGTATTCATGTGAGATTCTCACACACACACATACATAGGCCCCTGGGAGGTACACACACATACATAGGCCCCTGGGAGGTACACACACATACATAGGCCCCTGGGAGGTATACATACACATGTAGACCCCAGGGAGGTTTACACACACACTCTCATGGGTCCCAGAAAAGTACACTCAGGGAGGTACAGTTGCCCACACATGAAACTGGTACACCTCGCTACTAGTGTGGTAGGTACAACAGAAAGGAATATGAGCAAATGTCATAGGTTGTTGACAGGCTGATAGTAATATTATTTCTGTCACGCTGTCAATAAACTATAACTTTTGCTTACATTCCTGCCGGTTGTAGCTACCGTACAAGTAGTAAGGCTACCAGCTTCATGTGTGGGCAACTGTACATGCACGCACGCACACATGGGCCCCAGGAAGGTACACACTTATTAGTGGCCTCCTCCCCATCTCCATGATACCATAACACTCTTCATTCACTTGAGTACCCTTTTAAAATTTACATTTCTACATACATTCTTAAAATATTACTTTGTTTCTTTTTCCTCCTTGGTGCCAATATCCTATGTAATAATAATGATATTCTCCTTTAATTTTTTTTATCCTTTTTCATTTTCCCCAACAGTGTGTTCTTGGGTAAGATTAAGGCAGCATTTGACCAGAACCCAGATCTGACCAACCTACTCTTGGATGACTTCTTCCGGGAGGCAGTGGGTCGGTGCCAAAATGGGTGGAGGTTGGTGGTTAGTCAGGCTGTGATGTTGGGAATACCTGTGCCCACCCTCGCTGCAGCACTCACCTTCTATGATGGCTACAGGTCCAGTACCCTACCTGCCAACTTGATCCAGGTGAGTATAGTATTCTTAGGAGCTTCTTATAGGATGGGTTTTTGACATGCATTTCAGTTATTCTGTTATACTGTATAGTAGTATTTTAGGATTTATTGCAGAGTAATTTTTAAAATGCCTTTTAACCCCAGGAGACTGCAATTGACCCAACACACCTTTTCCCAGAACCTTGTGCATTATTTTTTTGGCCCATGCCTCCCTTTTGACCCACATATAGTTTTCCTTGTAGTTTGATCTTCTTTCCTCCTACTCAACTTCTTTCTGCCACTCTCATTCTTGTCTTCATGCCACATAACCTCTCTGGGCTTGTTGCCCATCGTTAAAATTAGGTGTCCAAAGCTGAAGACTTTAGAGGGCCGAGTAGATTTGAAAGTCGTCGCTGATGATTAAAGTCACTATGGGAATATTTTCCTTTTAACCACTAGGCTAGTTCTAATTAGGTTTAAAACCTACCCCAATTCAGTAGGAAAATTCCCTGAAAGTTTGGTGATGATATCTGGTATGGCCTAGGAAGAGTTAGGACATTTTCCAAAATCTGGGGCACAAGAACTGGGGTTGACCACCAGGTCACATAGCTTTCCATAATCAGGGGCAAGAAAATTGTCTGAAAATTTAGAAGACTCGCTTCGGTCACGAAAGCGGCTGCTCGCTCCGCTCGGGATAATTCTAATGTGTGATTCTCGAAGAATTGCATAAAGTGAAAGAATATGGCATTAGAAAGTAAGAAACCATTTTAAAAAAGAGAAAAATAACAACGGTTAGAATTGTAGTTCCCCAGACTGTCTGGCCGAGCAGTCCCGAGTCTGGTTGACCGAAGCCACGCAGATGCTCGGACCCCCAAATGGGAGTCAGGGTGATAGTGAGATCTGTTTCTTCGAAGGCAACAGACGAGGGAACTGCGGGTTCACGGGTATGTACCCCCGAGCCAACATTCCCACCGTCTGTAGTCTTCCTTGTTGTGCCACCCAATTGGGCGATCTCGTCAGCTACCCAGAAGGATGAGAAATTGTAAGAGAGACAGACAGAACAGGCCAGGGTGTGGTAGAGGATGCCAAATTCCTCATTTCTGGATAGAACCAGCCCTCACCAGTGGGAAAAGGTGATAGAGAGGTGGGACAGTAAGTACGAAGGAAAGAAAAGGAACGGAGGGATAGTTGAAGAACTGAAAAGGATTGGCTGGGGCCGAAGGGACGCCATAACCCTTAAAGTACTGCCCACGTCACCGCAGGCAATACTTCCCTTACGGGGACAGTTAGAGTTAGCAGTAGTGGTCTCGTATGAGGTCAAACTTGAGGAGGGAGGTATATTGAGTGTTTGAGCATAGTATGTATTGGTGGTGGAAGAGGAAGGGACTACTCCCTTCCTCCTCTTCCACCACCACAATAGAAAGCACCACCACCCTTAATGACTCACATTAGCACTATCATGCATTAACTTTTTTACATCCACACAGTTTTACATGTATTAACAGCTGTGATGATATTTGCAGGCACAGCGTGACTACTTTGGAGCCCACACATATGAGCTATCGGACTCCCCTGGCACCTTCCACCACACCAACTGGACCGGCACAGGAGGCAACGTTGCCGCCTCCACCTATGATGCCTAATTGGGACTGGCCTGGATTATGGCACTGAGCTCCGTCTTACTCTGTTCTCTTTCTTGCTATCTTGAATCTTTATTTGTCCACTTGTGATTTTATCCATTGTTATCCTTTGTTCTCACTCTCACCCTTCCTCCATTCTCAATCTCTCTTCTCTATTTTGCCCATTTTTTTTCTTCCCATTTTCTGCTTCATGACATTTTCTTCCATTTTCTCTTACTGTCTACTCTCGCTCTCTTCTTGAAACCTAATTATATACCTATATTATCTGCATTGCATTCCTACCTATGAATACTTTAATTTTATCTCAAGTAGTCTTACCATGTAAGGATTCACTTTTCCATGATATTCCTAAATGAAACTTGACATTCCACTATAGCCAGAAGCAACCTTAGTGATAATTCTTACAGGTTTTGATTTATATTTATCAAGTTAGTGTAATGAAGTAGGTAATGATTGTAACTAGTAATTGCAATGATGGTGTAGAAGAAAGGAAAGTTATTTATATTTGTATACCTAATAGTTGTGAGGAGTGTTAGTTTTTTAAAGACTGTGTTAAAGATCTTTCTACTATAGACTTAATAACAGTATTGATAATAAAAAGGTAAAAAGGGAAGTCTTATTTCAAGGACATAGATTGTGTAATGTGCTTCGAAGCCTTAACTCATGACTCTACCAGGTGTCATTAGTTTAAATTAAGGGAGTCATGTATGTGGACAAACCAGAGGCTACTATATTCTCCTCCACACTATTTCAGGAAACAGACCCCTTCAATAAAGATGTTGTTTTGTGACATAGTGTGAAGAAATTAGTAGTCCTCCAGTTTACCAACAACAATTGACCTCTTCCAAGTTTCTGAAGCATGCAACAGTGGTAAGGCAGTGCTGATTTGATCCCTATCTCTATTGCTGGTGCTCCTTAACAGTTTGTCTGGGGAAGTTCTTATAATGTGCTACTTTCTGTCAAATTGTCTTGCAACAGAGATTCAGAAAATATTGCTGGTAGGGTGTGTCGGTGAATGGTTACTTGTATAGTCTTGTTATATTGTAACTGAGGCAATCCAGGATATATAGTATGAAATGAAGTTGAAAGATCATGCCTGGTATATACTTTTTTCTACTGGCAAATGCATGAGATTCCTGAGAGTTTGTAGAATGTTGTCACCACAGTAATTCTTTCTTCAAAAAGAAAGGGACGCATAAACTCTATATCTGCCATGGGTGGGCTCTAAAAATAAGGTTCACATCTGTGCACTTACTCCAAATATAATTTTCTTAAGTTTCAGTAGGAGAGGAAATATTGTACACTTTTCATTCAGGTACTTTTTTTGAGCAAGTGTATATTCAGGTGCATCACACACTCATTCAGCCCATCCGTTGTTGCAAAAAATAGTTGATTGATTGAGAATGAAAGAAGACTGCCTAGACCTGGAAGACCTTGTAGTTATGGTAGGATGAGGGAGAAGGTGATAGAGAGGTGGGACAGCAAGCACGTGCAATATTATGCATGCTTTTAAAAGTTCTGATTGTTATTATGAGGGACATATGTTAGAAATGCATGAATCAGGTATAGTGAAGCAGGCAACCTTTATTTTTATGATTGAACATATTCCATGTTAGATATATAAGGAAAGTGATACAACTGGTAAATATTGTGATGCAATAGCTGGAATATACAATAAAAGGAAGGTCTATACTGTCTCTTTTTAACTCCTGCACACTAGACTTTAGTCAAGTTATATTACTAAGGAATTCATTAATGCCATAGAAACAAGTTCTACTACCCAGAAGGAAGATACCAACCCTGGAGAGTTAACAGAGTAATTTGTTGCCCGTATGTAGAGACCCTATTATAGTTTCTACCCATGTGTTGGGGGCCCAATGTAGAGCATTTCAGTGCTTTCCTCGAAATTGCTGAAATACTCGACCAATTTTACTAGGCCTAAGATTTGCCAACATTTCAGTACTTAACATCAGATTTACGGTTTTTCTACCTTCATTACCCACTTATTTAGACCATTCTAAGACTATTTTCTTCTATGGCATTTCCTCCCAAGATATTCAAATGGTACATTTTAAAATTAGCCTGACCTTACCTAGACCACAGCAGACTACCGGAACCTAACCTGGGCAAACTACCGGGACCTAACCAGAGCTTTTTACCGGGAAATAACCGTGGTAAAGTACACGAAATGACCTGGGCAGAATGCTGGGACCTAGCCGGATCTGGCAACACTGCTACAAAACGGTAATTCTTTCAATAAATACCGCAAAGAGTCTTAGAATGGTGTAAATAAGTGGGTAATGAAGGTAGAAAAACCATACGCAATAACGGGGTAAATTATTTACCCCGTTATTGCGTACGGACCGTAAATATTGAAAGAATTACCGCTATTGCGTACGGTTTTTCTACCTTCATTACTTACTTATTTAGACAATTCGGCAATTCTTTCAATATTTACCGTGAAGATTTACCAGATTTTCGATTAATGGTTATGAAAAGTAGGTTTAATGTTTATTTGACCATTTTTTAGTTATATAATTTAGTGTGTGTTATGTTTCTGGTTAGAGGTATATGGCAACACTGACACCAACACCACCAACACCAGCAGCACGTGATGTAAACAAATCCTCAGCTGACTTGAACGTCACTTTCTTGTTTGTTCTGTCTTTTACAGTTTTTACAAGGTTGACATTACTACACTAAAGAGATGTACAAATAAAAGGTAAGATTTGATTCCTGGAGTATGAGTGTGGTGATAATAGAAGGTATTTAAGGTTATATGAGACAACATGGGTCGTATTCAATAACATCCCTGGTATAAAGTAAAGCACACAATTGAGTGTGGAAATGAATATCAGTTAATGTCCACACTGGGGATCGAACCAGGATACTCGCAATGCCAGACTCAAGCGCTAGCCACTATACCAACACAACCGGTAAAACGAGATTGAAGAAAACCTCACTATCAACTGATGGCATGGGAAGCCCTGGGGTTACCACTGCTCCAACAACAGGAATTTTGGGGGTATTTATACCATTCTAAGACACTTTTCTTCTATGGCATTTTCATTGGAAATGCCTCATTTCCAAATGGGGCATTTTGAAATTTGCCTAACCTTACCTGACCTTACCTACCCTAACCTAGACCACAGCATAATACTGGGACCTAACCTGGGCAAACTACCGGGAAATACCCATGGTAAAGTACCAGCACCTGACCGGGGCAAAATACTGGGACCTAGCCGGGTATGGCAATACTGTTACAAAACGGCTATAGTCTAGATAAATACTGATTTATTTGATACCTGGACCTAACCTCAGCAGACTACCTGGAGTAGCGCAAGGTAAGACCCATAACAAGTTTACGGAAATTTGACCATAAGAACGTACGGTATATCACAGTGAAAAAATTAGATATCTCACACATGTGTAATTCGGAAATGATTCCAAATGTATTTCCACATGCAGTTGTGTGCATTACTTTGTACAGTATGTATTCCATGGTAGGGGTAGAATTATATGGTATGTTAGCCATCAAATAAATCCACCCACCAAGGAAAGTGAGAGGTAAAAGTTTCAGTATACCAAAATTCCTGTTGGAGCAGTGGTAACCCCAGGGCTTCCCATGCCATTAGTTGATAGTGAGGTTCTCTCCACTCCCCTTTTAGCGGTGGTGTTGGTATAGTGCTGGGGCAGGCAACCTCCGGCCCTCGGGCCAAATCAGGCCAGCGGTGTGGCCCGCAATGCAAAGTATGATTTGCAATGTAATCTGGCCCGCGAGAGTCGAGCTGCTTTTATCGTCTGGCCCGATACATTTGAATCTGGCCTGCCAGATACATTGAGCCGCACACACTATATCGTTAAGTGCAATTACTGTATCATTCAGTGATGCCCCTCATAGGTTTTTCCACTTAGATCTGGGTTTTTCTGACATCAACAGGGCATGGAGTACAACAATTTTTTTTTTTTTTTTTTTTTTTTTAGACTGCCTCTATTACTCTAAATAAATTACTGGTGTTGATGATCTCCAGCCTTTTTTTCTATAATTATATCACATTTTAAAGGTGAATATGGTTCCTTTTAGTTACATCACCAACAGTACGAAATACAGTACAGTACAAGTTTCATTAACTGTATTAATGTTACATTTTTTTTTTTTTTTCAACTTGGGTAACTTGTGGTTAGTGTTGTCTATCTTCGGAGGAATTCGTGCGTTTCGTAGGAGTCAAGGTGCTGATGGGCGATTTCAAGCTTTTTACTGCTTAGATTGTTAATTTATATTAATTTAATCTTTGCTATGTAAGGAAATAATTTCATGTACAACTATCACATATTTTAGGTTGTTTTTATCAGTCTTAACATTGGTGAAAACTTACACTGTATTTGTAATGTGTACAAGGGACAGATGCAGTACTAGTGTAGTAGCTTAAATGACAGGAAATGCCGTATAAGAAACAGAAGGGTTTGAGCACCGCAAGCCTCCAAAAACTCATGAAAGTCTACAGACATAGCCACCATTACTTCACCCTCATTCTTTGTAATTTAGGGGGATATTTGATCTCATACCTCTCTACCAGTTATTTTCTAAATTTAATCACTTTCTTTTGGGACATATCTAACTTGCCCACTAAAGTTAATTTGTAAGATTCAATTTAATTTCTTTTTTTTATCCCCTTTTTTACAGACTGACAAATATATGAAGGTAAAAACATAAAGTCTCCATTTTCTTTGGTGCAGGTAGAGGACATTTGACAATAAGCATTACTATATGACAACTTTTGGCTACCTATAGTTCTTACATAAACAACAAGTACAATCAACACCAGAAGTTCATCCCAAGCCTATGATGTACATGTTCATAACTGGGGACAATAATTATACAAGTACTGTATAAGCAAAATCAGTAATTTCTGGTATAATCATTGATTATATTTGTAAATACAAGTCATGTACAGTTCTTCATACCTATCAACCCTTATTCCTAGATTTTCTGATTGTTATGGCATGGGTAAGCTTCATATGAATTTATTTTATTGGCTGTACCATAGACACAAGGGTGAGGAGGCACAAGAGGGAGGGAGGGAGATTCTGCATGACTCTGCAGGTCATGCACTGGGAGGATTTTGTGAGCGTGTTGTTTGTCTGTGCTATATCCCCTTCTTCCTCATCTCATTCTTGTTGCTGCCTGATCTTGTCTTCCTGTTGTGGCAGGTGTTTTGTTGTGTTATAGACAGTGGTAATTATCAGGTGAAGTGAGTGCTCTGATATTTGGTGCTGCAAAGTTTAGTATAGCCTCTGAATTTGTACCTTCCATTGCTATACAGGTACAGTATTGTATTGTACACAGTTTCATTTATATAGCCTAAGGATCCTGTTATCACTGGCCCTGTACATAACATTAACTAACCTGCATTACCTGTACACTGTTACATCCATGGTCACTGTGTACACTACCAGTACCAGGTGTGACAGCAGGGATAAGAGACCTTAAGTAGGGATCACCTTGTACAACAGTTTCCAGTTACTTTATTTTTTTCTTTTACCTTGATGGCTGCAATGTAACTTCTTCATGGATGAATATTGCTTCATTTGTTTGAAAAGTATAGTAATATTTTGTTTCTCTTATAGAAAATGAAAGTCCTTATTTTTGTCTTGAAACTATCCATCTGTCTTTAAAAAATTCCCTCACAGATTTTGGAAACTACACTCATAGGCTAAGTGACACTGGCCTGTAGTTCAGTGGGTCGTCTGTCTCATCTGTTTGTCAGTCTGTCTATATACAAATTCTCACAAAAAGTTATGAATCAACATTTTAGTGGGCTGATAGGACGTGCACCAAGGATTAAGTTATTTTATTTTGAAAGTGAACGAAAGAGTGCAGTCATATGGGTGTCTCTGACTGTGGGTATTCTCAGCCTTGGTGGAGGACAGGAAGTTTACAGTTTCCAAATGCCCCCACCCATTGAAAATAGGGAAATGGGGTATTGATAATGATGATGATGAAATGCCCTTCTAGTTTTTTATATTTTCATCCACAGGAAGGTGATGGGTAGAGAGAGCACCAGGAGGAGAACTTCTTGATAGTTGACAGCCAGACCACCACCTGCCTACTGTACTGCCACACCACCATCTAGTCATTTCCACCATACCAAACTACCTATAAGTACCACATTATACAACTTGCCACCTCCCATCCCATCTACCATTACCACCTAACCTAACCTCCAACATACCTCACCCACTTCCCCCTACCCATCACATTCACACCCATTCCTACTAACTACCTTCCCAGCCAACCACAACCAAACACACATATATTACTTTCTTCACACACACACACAGACAGACTCAATATGGCCAGCCCCACCATTGAGTCGCTGTGCTGCCTCTCCAGTAAGAACGCCTTCAGCAAGGACTTTCTCTCCGACTTCCAGTCTGTGCCGTACAATGTGGTGTCCATCCTTGCAGCTGTCCTTGGCATCAGCGGTGCACTTTACCAGGTATAGTTAACCTTAATTTACCATGTGCATTGTGTTTTAGAGTAACTATGTTCAGCTAGCAACACTTTTTGAGGAGTTCCTAACAATGCTCTGGATAATTAGGTGTGGTCTTGCACTGTGAAATCCCCAGATAGCAAGTTAAACGTTCCCACATAAGACAAAAATGAAGCCTCTGTCCAGTGTTGAACATATTTATCAAACCCTTCCAGATGGTGCCATGGTTTCACCAGTCAGAAGGCAACAACAGCATCGAGGGAAATAGATCCAGGGGAGGCAGATCTCTGAGGACACGTGGTCGGGCCATTATACAGTGGCTGGCCCTGGCAGACCTCCTTGCTTCACTAGGTACTGTAATCTATATTCAAACCATATATTGATAATGTTAAGGAGTATGTCTGAGTTTTCCTGTAAATGTTTACAGCAGTGATGTGGAGGATAACTAGAGGTGTAGTAGAGGTCCATCGCTTCCTGAGGAGATTGTCTTCCATGGCCTTTTCCTCTGTACCCTCCCCTCATCTTGAATATTCAAAACATTCTTCACCCAGCTGTCCTCCTCAATTCTCTTTATGTGCCCAAACCACCTATGCCACCATGTCTTCATTACAGCGACAATGCAATTGATACCAAATGTTGCAAACAGGGTTGCACCCTTTACTCATATACTAAGGGAAGTGCCATTCGTAACTTTGTCTATTCCAGTCTCTTTGCCTCCTTCACTTTGGCTGGCTAGGTTTCACTCCAGTACAGTACCATTCTTCTTACACAAGCATCATTAACAAGAAACTAAAATTATAAAACTGACACATTGGTAATGTACCATACAAAGATACTGTAAATACAAATATCATTCTCACTCAACAATACCTTTTTATCCCTCTACCTGAGACATCAATAAAAATACTGTATGTACTTGATAACCGGTATGTATTCTTTTTCTTCTCAGTCAGGCACCTAAATATGCAATAGTTATCCAGTACCTGTACTTTCCCTTTTCCTTCTCCATTGGTAATCCCGGTACAGGACTTTGATAACCAGTTCTCGTCTTTTTTGTCTGATATTATAATCCCGGTTTTAAGATGGCCTGCAAATTATTACTAGCACTTGTCCTATTCCTCTCTGCCAGGCATCCCAATTCAGTTTATTAATTAAGAACTAGTACTTGTCCTTATTTGTGTCTTTGTAAGGTATCTTAATCCCTTCTGTATCATGGCCAGCAGATAATATCCAATACTCGTCCTTTTCTTCCCTGTCAGGCATCCTAATCCGATCTGCATCTTGGCTGGCAGACGACACGTTTGGGTCCAACCCAGATGATAGTACCCTGGGCCAGTGCTTCTGTATTGTGACCTCGGTGAGTTTTTGTGTGTGTCTCTTGCTAGTCTTCATTATTCCAGTAGTGTTGTTATTATTAGCAGCAGCAGCACTATCAGAACAATTATCATACATTACACTGTACAGTATATTGTGTTAAGTGCTGCCATGCTCTTCTTGAAAATTCCATGTACTGTATAATATTATCAGTGTCCTCATATGCTGTATCATCATCATTTGTGTTCTTATCACCATCACCAGCATTGTTACTGTTATTCTAGCCTTGTTTACTAATTGTTAGTTTTGTGACTAACAATACTGTAGCCTGCTCTGTAAAAAGAGTTGTGGACCAACATTTTACTACAGTAATTAGAATGGATGTTATTTCAATCTTGTTAATGTCACTATTTGAGCACTGAAGAGAGGGAACTTTAATGAAGAGGGAGAGAAAGCTCTGATGAAAAACAAATAAGAAAGAACAGCAACAGAACTGAAAGTCACTAACTTGCAACCGTGTGGTTTTCTTCAGACTTTGCTTCTGTACGGGGGGGCATAATTACTACTGGTACATATAATCATCTAAATATTATTTCAGAAACATATATTTTTTTTATTACTGAGATCCCAATACACATTGAGTGACTCCTCCCACCAGGCAATGATCCACTATTTCTACACGGCAACATACATGTGGAGCTTTGTGTATGCATTGGATGTGCGGCTTGCCATGTCCCCAACCCCACCACTGCCATCCACACTCTACCACCTGCTGGCCTGGGTCCCTCCCCTTGCCCTCTGTCTCTTGGGACTACTGGTGCTCTACCTCCCAGACCTCAAGTATGTTCTAGTAGAATGGGACAAGGATAACTGCTGTAGGATTTCCTCACTTATATTTTTCACTTTGGTATTCATCCTCTGGAAAGGGTGCAGATTAGATTAATTTAGATGAAAAATAGAGAAACCAATGGGAGGAGAGTAACTGCAACAATGAACCTATGATAAGAATAAGAATATATTACAGTACACACGTTGCATGAGGATTTATTGATACTCGCACTGTCTTATGCTTGTGGAACATTAGTATGGCTGGAATATGAAAAATCACTTGACAAGAATGTGGGCAATAGTAATAGATATGGTGATAAGTGTGTTAGGAGTTAAAATTATCCACGGGATGAAAAAAATACCAGTAGTTATCTTCATGAAAGGCAAGGTGTTTATGGATAAAGATAGTTGGTGTAAGTGATATTTCCTGAGTGTGTGCATTGTGTATTGTGTATCTAGGGTTTGTCTGATACCCTACCTGTAGGAGACTAAACCAGGGTTTGAGAGATAGATAAAAATCCAGGAAAGTAACTTAATTAAATCTCCCTTCACCTGGAGGGTAATGCCTACTTGCCTCACCACACCCAACTAACCCCCTCCCTCTCCTGCTCCCATACCACCAGCTGCCACAGTGAGTCAGTCAACCCATACATGAGGTTCCTGCCCAACTACCTGAGTTCCTTCCTGCCCATCGTGTTCGTAATGCTGGTCAACCCCGTTCTCTACTGCCTCGCCTTCTCACGTGTCCAGACTCAGATTGTGTCCGTCCGCGGCAGGTACTATGTGTGTGTGTGTGTGTGTGTGTGTGTGTGTGTGCATGGAGTGAATCAAGTTTGTGTTGTCTTATCTACTTTTTCCATTCTATCTCTTGAAGTTATGAATGCTATTTGTGTGTATGCATGTTGGTATTTTTGGGATGATGATCACCAATGATTAGCTGAGCCATTCTATGGTTAGAATGTTAAGTGAGATGTTCAAGAAGGTGGGACAGTCCACAACGTTTAGTGTTTTGAACAAAGGAAACATGGGCTATTTTAATGTATATCGAACAGTTTGAGGGACGAAAGGAACTTCAAACTTGCAAAAGAAAAGAGCAGAAAGAAAAAGTGGTCAACCAAGAGCAAAGAAAAAACAAATAGTGGATAGAGTACATAGCCTAATTAGGGCAAAGAGTGTTTTGTGTTTTTGATGCCCTGGGTGAAATTTGCATTCATCAACAGTTTTTAGAGCAGTTGGCCTACTGTCATTGGTGAATGTTTAAAATGATGATGACTGAATGTACTTCATTGTTAGACAATTTAGAATTTAGAAGATTTTTTAAAAGAGTATATAGATATTGGCTAACACATGTTAGCATGTATAAGGCCTTTCAATATGAAACAATATGATGGAAACTGTAGAGCACATCACATCAGTCATTCCATGAGATTATGGACTATACAGTGTGATCACCACGGACGGGACAAAACGTTCACCATAAGCAGTACATTACTGATGTTGTTGTTGTTGTTGTTGTTGACGTTCTCCCGGGGCAGAATGGCCTCCTGCCCCACAGAACCCTGGTACGCTCTGGTCGCAGTGAAAAAAACAAATTATGATAAAGGATGGGCTGGCCCTATATGCCTGGGCTACTGAAGCAAATACCAGGAAGATAGGACCAGAGCTTACTGGACCAGGGAGTCTGGGGGCCTCCGACCGCCAGGGAGATTGAGGGGAATTTCTTTGATCCCACAGCCAGTGCTGTGAGCCCAAGTCCATGTTACCACAAGAGCTGCAATTATAAAGTAATATTGTTAGTTTTATCTTTTGAAGTAAAACAGCACCATTATTCTAAGCAAGAACAAAAGGGCTGATTGAAAAAATATATGTTTTTAGCTGAAATCCAGTGAGATCAAATTTCAAGAACAGTTCAGAGATTGCATTTCATGATAAATCCTCATGAACTTTGGTTTGGAAAATTTTGAGGTCAATATCTACAGGATATGTTAGACTTTTCTGAATAAAATTACCAGTACTGTACTTGCTGGGTAGATTTTCATAGGTGAAGTGCTTGGCTACCTGAGGTTGAAGTGAGGGCTCAAAAATTACTAAAAATATTTAATAGTGGACAGTGTTAATAGCAAATAGGAAATATAATTTTGGGGGGGAAATGTTCACTGATTTAATCTTTTCACATATCTGAGTCTGCTTCGCTTCAACCCTCCGTAGTCAAGCACTGTAGGTACACACATCTACCTAGTTTAATGGTATGGCTAATCCTAGGTGATCTTGGGAAGACATCATCCCCGAGAAGTAAAAAGACAAAATAAGATTATTTCCAATTTCTAAATTTAACCGTCTTTGTAGGTGATTTTACAATATATTTTGTGCCAATAACAACTTCTCAATTCCCTTCTCTCCCACAACTAAATATTTCTTTATAATCTTCTTTACAAATTGCTAACCATGTAATACTTTCTTTACAAAACCCCATCACCCATTTACTCCACCACACCCAGGTACAGTACTTTTCTGTGCCCTAGTCCACCACATCCAGACTCTTCATCACTCCAGGTACCACTCTCTCCTCTATTTCACTACAACAGAAATTGTCATCATCCACTATCAGGTACATATACTTCCTATTCCACCAACTCTTTCCTATACACCACAAAAAAACTTAACATCTACCCAACCATACTCTCTCCAGGTATGATACTGTATTGTGCTTCTCACACCAACTCTTTTCTCCATACTACTTTAAAACTCCACAACCCTCTTCCCAGGTACACCCAGTCAGAACGTAAGATTGTTGACGGACTGTTCAAGAAGTTCTTCCTGATCAATCTGGTGTTTTATGTCTGCTGGCTACCCAACATCATCAATGGTGTAGTACTTTGGACAGCCTGGGACAACCTACCTAAAGTCTTCATTCTCACAGTCTGGTACATGATGGTCAGTAATCTGTTTTGTACTCTCACTCTCTCTCACTTATGTTGCTTCAGACAATGTACAAAATGTTAAGGGGATGTTTTTTCAGTCACAAATTGGAAGCTTCTCAGAGTTTCAAGCTGTGCCACATAATGACTCCCATAGCCTACTCAGTCAATCTGTTTCATTACATAGATTGGAGAAGTCAGGATCTCTATTATCCCCTGAACTAAAAGATTCAAATAGGAACTTAATGGTTAATTGAGTCGGCTTCTAATTTAGCCCCAGCCTCTTGAGTTAGACTTATTTTGAAAACAATTATTTGATTCTGTAATTATTACATCATTTGGTAACTTATTCCTGTCATCCATTACTCCGATTTAAACCAGCATCTTCCTATCTTGCATCTGGCAACTGTTGACAGTTTTTCACATCTGTATATATTTTGTGCAATCTGAAATATGTTCTATTGATCCACTACAATGTTTCCTAACCAGTGACATCCTATATTGTATCTAGAGCCATAGTCAAGAACATATCGTCGGGTCCCTATGCCCAATGCTCGGGTATGAAGCCCATACATTTTATATGGCCGTTGTACCCCAGGCATCGGGATCCACCGATATGTTTTTGTCTTCCTATCTCACATCTATTTATACTTTGTGTAATTTGTCTATGCATTATGCTTTACAAATATTGGAGACATTATGAGTGTGTTCTCCCATCTGCAGGCTGTGTTAAACCCACTGCAAGCGGTCCTCAACAGTGTGGTGTACCGACGATGGAGCTCCGGTCCCCTGTCTCCCCGCCACCACCAGAACCCCCTCCCCTCCCACTCCTGGCCCCTCCAAGCTCCCAGTCCCACACCTCGTCCACACGACCTCTCCGATGATGACGATGATGGGGTATGTCCTGTTGTCATTTTAATATTGATGGTCCTTCCTTCTGACTCATGTTAATATCTTCATTCAGTCTGTTCCATAGAGCTTTCAATCTCTCATTTTGATTCGTTGATATGGTGCACTTTCACCCTTAGATGACATATCTTTGTGTGATTTTTTTTTTCAGCATTGTGTATGAGTTAATGGTGGATTTTTGTTAATCTTTGGCAGAAAAATTGTGTGAAGTGAATCAGCTGGATGCATTATCATTACCCATTGCCTAAGTATTAATGCTTGGCTAGCACATTTCAACCACATATTGTTGACATGTACCATGTATATAGTACATTACTATATACCGCATCAGCTTTGAACTTTGACTGACAGCCAAAGAAACACTGTGTACAGAAATCATTTGTATATTTAATGTCATATTTTTTCATAGTGTATAAAGGCAGAGTGTCTTTGTGTCTCCAGCTATGAAGGTCTCTGTTGCCTGGTACTAGTCTGTTGTTATTGTCCAGCTTCTCAACAGTGTGCATGTTATGAGTATTCATCTCATTTTTTGTAATGTATTACATCTAAAATAATGCAAAAAGTTCTACCTTATGGGTCATCCTACTGTTTACAACTTGACGAGCTTGACCCCCTAAAAGTCTTAAGTATCAGAGCTACCCTCCAAGCTGCAGGTTAAAGCCAAGCTCCATCCACAAAATCTATAAGTACTTGCAGATTAAAGGCCTTTCAGTGATGTACAGTACTCTGCTACATGTGCTGCAGACAATACTGAAATTATTGTAAACAGAGGAATTGAAGGACATTCAGCTGGGCAAAGTTTATGCTTGCTTGCACCATTTCAAAATCACTCTAAGCATCTTTTTCTGCACTATTATATTCTGTAAAATGGGAGTTCATAATGGTATACTGTAAATGACGAAACAAATACTGTACAGTATGCCAATACTGATGCATTTGTGATAGGCAGCCCATATCAGCAATAAAATCAGCAGAACAATAAATTAGTCAAGCTCTAGTTTCCATTTAATTAATTTTATTTAATACCATAGTTCTGTTCTTTACTCTTTAATAGTATTTGTGTTTTGCTGTATAGAGTGCATTTTACTCTTTTCTTTATTTTCAAGTTTTCAATTTTCTGTACTTAACATTGTCTGTTTTGTCTTGTATGAATAAACTCACTCTTTCCCACTTCCCACAGGATGATGCAGACCCCAAGCAGTCTCCCCTCTCAGTTCCCCAGCACCTTCATCATGAACGCACCCCTCTCTTGCCCCATCCTCAGGACTCTCCACAGGGTATCATTGGCACCAGTAGAAGGGGTAACAGGTATAATGAGTAGACAGCAAAGGCAGCAAGATAGGTTGGTCTGTTGATAATTTGTTATGGTCGATGGTTTGTTGACATGTGCAAACTTATTTATCTGTGTTCAAAGATTTTACACAGTTACTTTTATTATAATTTATGATTTTATGTCGACTTGTTTTCAGACAGAGTTAATGGGATGGAAAATTGTTTATTTCTTCGATAAACTGTTGGTTCATGTCATCCCTTTTACTCATGATGTTGTATGGTTAGAAGTTGGTTAGGATTAGTTACCTTGTCCCTAGTCAAAGTCACAGCAATCTGAAAGTTATTTTTGATCACCTTTGGGTATAAGAATTTATTAGTTAGGCCTTGAACCAAATACATTCCATGAGGTGTGTGTGCATGCATGAGTGTGTGTATCTGTCAGTCTGTCTGTGTGTGGTGGGTTATGATGCAATTTGAATCACAAGATGTGAAGCTGTAGATCACAGTAACATGTCTGAAGGGAATCCAAAGCAGCTCAGGGAACCTTTTTATATGTCCACAAAGCTTTGATTATTGTACCTTTTATATGCAGAAATTAATGCAGTACATGTATAGCATTGAGTGATCAGTGTTTACTCCTTCACTGGAGTCTAATATTGGTATATTCTTTACTATCATCACTTGGTTAGCTCTCTTGTAGCTTTCTGACATACCTATACAGTGGTGTATAGAAGTACTGTACTGTAATACTGTAATATGTGCCTTGTGGTTCATAGTGAGATGGAGTATCCTAGTATCATTCCTCATCATCTATGTGTATGTGATCATTGACTTTCTGATTTTTTGTCCTGTAATTATCAATGCAATTTTATGCAATTTGTCCTATTGTACAGTGACTAGCCACCCTCACCTGTGAGCTCCGAGCTCCGATTGTCTAGGCGGTGACCGAAGCAATATGCCACGAACATGTTTCCGAAACATGCTGATTCCGAATGTGTTTTTAGTTTTCCTGGGCGATGCGTAGTTTTCAAGTGATGCGCAAACAAAAACAAACATAAAAAGTACAAAAAACATTGGTAAATTACTTGGTAATGTTCTAAACATATTTATTTTAAATTATTTTAGTTATTTAATACAAACGACAGTACTTAAGCCTCACAGCCACATTGCTTACATGAGTGCTCAGTTAGGCCTCATGGGGACTCATCACTAGTCATTTTATCATATTATAAATGATTCATTGAAGACTAAAGGGTTTAAGGTAATGGTTTTATATTACAGTATTTATCATATGAACTTATAAAAGATTAAGTTTGAATTATAGTTTCTTACACTTTTATAGTGTTACTGTGTTACTCCAGGCTTTGGTTTATTTGTTTTGCAAGTGTTTTATTTACAGTCCTCATTGTGACTTCACTCATTTAATCTATTACATGTATATCAAATTGATTGCAAACAAAGGCGTTCTAACAGCTTTTTATAATGTCGGGTTTTGTCTGTAGCCTATACTGTAGTGTGTTTTTCTACTTCATTATAATTGTTCAAAGCAGATACAATGATGGTGATCTATCTTGTGTTTGAAAAGCTGATTTATGGTATCTAACTACAGTACCTGTACTTGATGATGAACCTCAACCAGTCATATGTAGCCTTCATAATATCACCTGTAAAAATTAACTCTCAGCTAATAAGGAAGGTAGATGAATCCCATTGCTCACCAGTTTTTAATATGGTGCAGGATGAGGGGTTTGGTTGGGGACCTGGCTCTTTGCTATATCCCCCAGTAAAGTTTATAGAGCCTCAAGGTCCTGGAGCCTTTATTGCCTATCAGGGTCCTGTAGACTCAGATGTGTAAAAAGGAAGTGGAAAATGGAGAAAACCAAGGAAGAAAAGTAGATGGTGCAATGAAAGCAATGGTTAGAACTAAAGGGTTAAGTACAAAGGCTGCAAGAGGATTGCATGAGGGAGTGTTAAAACCTGCACTATCATATCCTTTGAGGTGGAAATACATTCCTACCATGTTTGGAGTCTGGTGATTCCTCTATATTATCCCATGTAGCAGGTTACCCTTACTGTACTGCGCTAAGATTGTTTATTGGTGAAGAGTGGAGGAATTGGGAATATTCACCTGTTAATACACATGTTGGGACAGCACTACACTACATCTTCCTCTTGTGATAATATAACAGGAAGATGATATAGTAAAAGGGAACTTCATACACTGGAGAGACTGTGAGGAAGTTGAAAAAACATTGGAAAAACTCACTGAAGTCAAGGAGGATTGTAGAACATAGAAACAAATCTCGACTTTCCATTAGCCAGAATCTTGGTGAGAATTTCAGAGAGGACCATCAGAGTCACAAATATGTAAATGATAAGTATATGAATACCTCAATATTGTATTGTATTTTACACCCATCGTGGCTCAGAAGTACAGGTAGCTTTGAATCTCATGGTGTACAGGTTCGAATCCTTGCCATAAGATAGGTCGTATACGGTGTAGTCATTCCAACTTAGTGCAGTAAAATATTCTTACTGGTGAGGAGTTAACCTTTTAAAATAAATTCATAAGGTTATTTAACATTATATATTAATATGTTTAAGGTCACAAGGGAATTAGAATCTCAAACTTAAATTTAATTTTACAATAATTTATAACATGGTGTATTGTATTTTTCATTATCATGACATACAGCATTTAATAGGGTTTTGTAGTTTGTATTGTTATTGTTTACTGTTTTATATTTATATACAGTACTGTATATAGTTGATAATTATAGAACAGGTATAATATTATGAGGGACCACCTTCCAATTTACATCCAATAACCATGAGCTTCAGAATGGGATTAAGGAAGTAAAACTGTTGCTGAATTGGAGGCTCCTGATTCTTGCATACTGTTTTTGAAACAGTTTAGAGGAATTAGCAGCCATCTTAAACCCATTGTATTTGTTGCCGTTGTTAGATAATTGATATGTTTGTAAATATTGAGTATTGGTATGAATTACGGTGATTACAGTATGTTGATAAACTTTAATTATAGACCTACTGATTCCTCCAAGGTATGCTATGGACCAGATCCCATATTCATATAGAGAGGGAGTCTGTTACCTGATATATTTTGAGGAATCAATATTCTTGATATCACCTTCAACAGTTATCCTCATGTTGAAATGGTCAGCATTTAAAAAGAAATATATGTATAGAAATTATGACAATAAAGTAATATATTAACTATGTAAATGATTAAGTATGTATTCAGTCTAATACTTTCCTGGTGCCTGTACTCACTATTTCCTGAACTTATGTGGTGACACCTTGCATTCCTACCTTACCTGCATTAAAGGTCTGTAGTAAGAAACATGTATGAATAAAGGAGGGGATGGGATTTTATCCCAACTGGTCACTAATACATTATGCAATTATCATTCAGTGGTGGTGTGATCTGATCAGTCGGTTTGCAGTTACTGATTCCTCCAAACTACTCCACGAAACTGTCTTCCTAGGTTGTACTGAGGTACTGTGCTTCCTGGTGCAGTTTAAAGGAATCAGTGGCTACATCTCTCTGATCAGATGGTCTCTGTAAAAATAACTTACTGACAGGTGATATTGTTACCTGGTAGTAAAGCCATATTGTTATTGTCATAATGTATTGTATTTTATCACCACCCCTTGAAAACTGGGAAATGGAGTATTGATGATGATGTATTGTATTTTGTTCATTCAGATATATTACTACACTCATTATATGGTCAAGAAATACTTAACTTATCACCAGAAATGCTCAGATAGTAGTGTGGACACCTAGAGTACTATGTATATACTGAAATTGCTTCCTCAATGACGTGCCTTCCTAGATAGAATGACCCATGTATTATGCAGTACAATACTGTATAGTATACAAATTTAACCCTTAAACTGCGGGTAACGACATATTATGTCACGACCAACAAGTGGTGGTGACCGCAGGTGACGACATATGTCGTCAACACAAATTTCAAATTTGTGTGGCTCCCAACTAGTTATTTCTTGGCTGGCCACAAAACCACAAGTCCCCGCCCTCTCTTGGACCTTCCCCACTCAATCTAGCCCAGTGGTTCTCAACCTTTTTCAGTCCATTCCCCCCTTCATGAATTCTCAACATTCATGTGGCTCCCCTGCATATTTTCTCAAATCCCACCCCGCCAAAAAAAAAAAAAGGTTTAAATAAAATAAAAACAAAATGTTGATGAAGAGAACACTTGCTTTATTTAAGTCTTCTGCCAGGACAGAGTGATGCAATTTTTTTTTTTTTTTTTTTGTCCATGGCAAGAATTGTATAATTTGTGACAGCCTGCCATTCCCCCCCTAAATACTTGCCATGGACCCCAAGGGGTCCATGGCACCCAGGTTGAGAACCACTGAATTCTAGCCAATGCGCTGAGTGTGTGTGGACGGAATCTATTCTCAAGGGAGTATATAAGTGTGCTTTGAGTGGTCGTCATTCTGAGCTAGCTACCCATCCTACAGGTGTCCATATAGCCTTTATAAGAACATCAGGAAACAGCTAAAGGTTTATACAGTCGGCCTCAGGAATTCGTACACAGAATATTGGTTATTAGGGATCTTTATTCTGGACATACTGTGGGGATTGTTCTGCTGACTGATTCAAATATTAACCAAATAACATTACTACTGTAGAAAAGTTTGGTGTTAGAAAATTAATGTATCAAATTTTCTAGTTGTTACGAACCCTTGATGTCACAGTGGTGTATACGAATTCCTGAGGCCAACTGTACTTCAGTATCATGTATCATTTATTCATGTAGGTTTAGTGGTTTATAAGCTACTAGCTGACAAAGATTTGTTTACATTTTGTAAAATATGCCTGCACTGGAGAGTGGACACATGCGAATATCCCCACTCTTTAAGGGTTAATGAAATGCTAATGTTGTTCATAGACAGTAGTTACGTAAAAAATAGAATTTCAGCTTTTTCTTTTTTACATATCAGGGACTGAGGATGCCAGTACTGTTACTCAACTGTTGTATCTTACAGACAACCTCAATAAGAGTTGTACAGTTTGCTTCACAAATACTCATGTTGTTATCCCTTTCTTGTTTTGCTTTACTGTACTTAGAATTCAAAGAAAGTCAACCAAAGAAGGTACTGTACCAACAACCTCTTCACCAGTCACAAGTTTTTTGTTGCACTATCATTGCAAATTGTTCTCATAAGTCAATAAGGTATTCTAGGGGAGCTTTCTGTAGCACAGAAACTTTTGTGACTGCATCAACTTGCCAAAAATATGACACAGCTACTATCCATACCATATCCCAGGCCATGGCAAACATGTATCCTGTAGAATTAATCAGGTACAGTACTGTAGTACAGTATCATACCTGCATATTTTCCTTGCTTCACTAGTCAGATTTAGGCTTCCTCCTTCTTCTGTCTTGTTGTCAGAAGGTTGACACTTGTAAATTTGGATAATGAAAGTCACAACCAAGAGCTGAGGATGGATGGAATATGGGAGGTAATGAGCTTGTGTGGTGTTCCCTTTGGATGATAATTATATTCATATTAAATAGGGTGTCTGTCAGGAAAGTCACTCCACATGCAATAGTTCCATACAATAGTCCTTTATATTTTTCTGACATGGAATATACACCATGGTGGGATAAAGCTTGCCTCTCGAACACCTTGGAGTCACACAGCAGCCAGTCAGATGCAAGGTAAAAGTCTCTAATGGTACTGGCATTGGCTGTGGATAATTTTCATACAAAAATAAAAAATAAGATATAACCTGTTGTCAGAGAAGATAATTTCTTGCCATCCATCCTCTTGCATTAAAATCATAGGCTTGGGTTGTCACTACATGTATTATGGTGACCATTTAATACAAAGTTATTACGAGTTGTAGAATAAAATTGGAAGAAAAGACTATTGGTTGTTTTTATTCTTTCAACATGCCTACTCCAATTTTTATTTCAATTGATCGGTGATTTTATACATATGCAAATGAGATAAGTCATAAGAGAGTGAGTAAGATACAGGAATGATTCAGGAACAATTGGCAGCAGAAATTTATTTTTGGCATACTGTACAGTAGCCTATGTCTAGACCCTGGCAACACTGCATGTTATTGTTAATCACTTGTTATTAGCTTGTGATGGTCTGCATTTGGTATTTATTGAAAGAATTACTGTTTTGTAGCATTGTTGCCAGATCCGGTTAGGTCCAAGTATTTTGCCCCGGTCATTTCCTGTACTTTACCGCAGTTATTTCCCGGTAGTCGGCCCAGGTTAGGTCCCGGTAGTCTGATGCGGTCTAGGTTATGTTAGGTATGGTCAGGCTAATTTCAAAATGCCCCATTTGGAAATGCCATGGAAGAAAATAGTCTTAGAATGGTCTAAATAAATGGGTAATGAAGGTAGAAAAACTGCACGCAATAACGGTAATAATTTTAATATTTACCCTGCATTTCTTGTTTTGTGTTTCGGGTGCTTTTTTGCTTTCTGTTTTGCTGTGAAACGGCAGAGTCCTGTGGTGAGTTTAGCCATATGGCAGGCTGGCAGCTCTCCTCACACGGGCTACATTTTGGTGGACAGTGGCTGCTATTGTTTCGTGGCGAGAAATGAAACGCATGTATTTCTGGCTCATGAGTCAGAAAAATTGGTGACCGGGTCCATTTTACTCGCCACGCCTCGGTGGCATGCCATTGGTGACCGATGATAGATAGTGTTATATTTTAAATGGTACTCCACACATGGAGCTACTTGTTGGTGGCCGTGGCAGAGCTGTGATATTGTTGACGGTCGTGTTGGCAGTGGACACAACTGCAGGTTGTTAGCTACAATGACTACCGTAATGGTATTGATTGTGACATGTGAACTGGAATAACGCTCACCCCTGCATGATTTACAGTTTTTTCGAGGAGCCATGCGAAAAAAAAAAACAGACTGCCTCATCCAAATCCATGATGGAACTGCCTGTGGTTGCCACGAAAAAGTGGCCCGTATACTGAGTGTAGACAACATGCCAGTACCCACACCACTAAACAGTGGCAGCCACCATCATGGCCACCATACACTGATATGTGTCTCGTGTTATTATTATGGAGTTACGGATCATGTGTCATAATTAGTCCACTGTCTTTCATGTTAGAATAAAAACTATGGTAAGGTCTAGAGAAAAGTGTTATACAGTAGTTTGTTTTCACTCGACATTATCACATTTGAACATGTAGCTGCCAGGTTTGGAATAATAATGTAATATTTATTCATCCAAAGTAGCAATTATTTCACAAACTTTACTATTTATTCTTACTCATGTATGCATAACATATATTTGGTGTGAACAAAAAAGTAAATTCTACTATCTTTAAATTAATTTAAATTGAATTAAATCCTATATGGTTCCTTCAATATCCTTTGCATTTAAAGGGTAAAGATGCCAGATTCTTATTAAACTTGATTTTTAGTTACATTTTTATACATTATTCTTTCAAATATTATGATCACAATTAATTCCACCCTATCATTACAAATCTTCTGTCTACCTGGAAGTGCCTCTAAGGAATGTAATGACAGTAGAAGGAAATAACAAGACTGGGTTTTTGAACACTCGGCACCAGCACCATTCCACGCACAACAACAACCTCTACAAGTTGTCAATGTGGCTAGATAAGCGCCAAAATGGGCTATTTATAGATATATGTGGCTGTAATTATCCTGTAATAGTAGGTTGAAATTTGTTGTAAACAGATTTCTGGTACTTCTGCTAAGGGAACATTTTCATTTATTTTAATAGTAAGGGCAATTAAAATGTATATATTGCTAAAATGTTGATTGATTTCGGAGTTTCCAATGCATGGTCAAGTAATGGGCTATATTGGGGCTGCTTCTTGGGCGGAAACTACACCAACATATTTTGCTACCCTGTACAACCACCTTCCATGATTCCCTCAGTCAGTCACTCAGTCAGTCAGCTGTTGGCAATGGTGGTGGGAGGATGTACGTCGCCGCGCATCGTGGTGGCGCCTTTGTGAGATCCTTCCCTTGATTCCTAATGTACTAAATCTTAGGGAACATTTTAGTGTACATAGTGTGAACGGCCGGGAAAGCTTTAGTAGTGTGAATAAGGTCCTGAGAACTTCGGCAAGATGGGAGATGAGTCGAGCGTCCGTGTGGCTGTCAGGTAAGAAACGTTTAGGTTTATTTTTTTTCACACTTGCAGTTCAGTACATCCTCCAGCAACGTTCCAACTTCTGTACCAACGTGTATTAACCACAGATGTTTATGTACTATACGTCATAGGTCCTAATAGGCAAGGTTTTTATGTATATGTCTATGTATGTGTGTATGTCTCTAGTCCATTCAAAGCTCATTTCGTATTCACCGTCAAAATTCACTTTCTACAGAACTGCCTACCGTACCAACACAAGTAACGCTTTCCCGGGGTTATACTATTATCATTGACGTTTTTTTAGTTTAGTGTATTTATTAGGTGTTCTGTATCGATTGTATGTGGACCGAAATGAAGGTAAATATTACTTAAAACACAGTACAATGCACCAAAAAAACATATATTGGTTTTCTTGGAGGGTCTATTACCATTGAAGTAAAGTAAAGTTTTACCAACAATTTTACACCACCTTCAGTTTGTCCAAGTAGGCTGGGGATATGTGTTGCTTGATTTCCTCAGTATTTTTCTTGTCTACGGTTTAGAGGACTCCAGGCATTCTACAGAGAGCATGTTTGACCCGAGGACGGAGGACAAAGGAATGTTGAAGAGACACTTTAAGCACAAGAGACGTAGGCAGGAAAGGCCCGAGGCTACTAAGAAAAATGTAAAAGCTCTATAGTGAAGCTGTGAATATGTGTGTAATCCATTTAGGCTACGTTCTCCATATCCATCAATTGACACATTTAAATACCGTAGTATAGCCTATATGCATATGATGTTTACCAGGTATAAATTACTTATAATTTGACCCGTGATAATATGGAAATTCGAGACGAAATACTTTGGGGGTGAAAAGGAGCCTTGCGTTAATTTTACATTGTTGTTCCACGGAACAATTGTTTTCATAACTGGTCATGAATAAACAAAATGGTACAGAAACTCAGAGATCAGTAGTACTCATCAAAAGTAACTTTTTTTTTACGTGTAGACCTACTTAGTACTGTACTTGAGAAACTTGATATCATCACATCTATGAATTTGTTGAGAAATATCTTGCTTTGTTAAAGAGTTTATTGTAACGATTGTTACTGTTGTGTGTTGTGCGAGTAGCTTATGTACAACCATGGGTGATAGTGCTGGACCAGGGTCCAAAGAGTGTTGGAGAGCAACTGAACAGAGTTCGAAAAAGTGAGTCATCTAAACCTCTCTTAACGTTGAGAATGGTTTGGAAAATTCACTTATTCGAACTCTGTTCAGTTGCTCTCCAACACTCCTTGGACCCTGGTCCAGCACTATCAGCCATGGCTGTACCGTACAGGATTAAAGACAGTTATGTTTGTGTTGTATAGTGATTGTAGTTTTACCAGGCATTAGGCCTAATGCATTTTGGGCGGTACTATGTAACTCAGGGACTTAGTACCGTACCAACGCTTTAATAGTTGTCATATGAAAAGTATTTGCAAATGAGGCTTGAGCGAAGCAAATATAATTATATACACATACAACTCTTACTTTATATACTGTATGTATATATAGCTATATAGAAAAATAGTTTCATTTAGTCATAATATCACTTTATGAGCACTTTTACCTGTTGTTAGAAAGAATAAGATGGTCACAAACTGGCTGGGAACTTTTATTGAGGGTGATGCAAGATCAAACAGCACACCTGGATAAAGTGCCCCAGGGATGGAGATGGGTGGAAGACCTTGAAAGAGTGTACTGTGAGTGATGGACAAAGAGGCGGGGGCTGACAGTCAAGGGTTTGTCTTTGGAGAGTTATGTGTTGGAGATGGAAATGATGGGAGGTTAAAGTGTTTGTGTTTTAGGAGTGAGGTGTGTGTGATGACACTGATGAATGCTGGGTTGTCCACTGTGTGTATTGGGTGGTATGCTCAGGGGTGGATCAAAAGTTCATCTGACTGGCTGAAAATATAAGTTTTTATTATTATTATTATTGCCGAGGCCTTTCAGTTTTTGTGATGGGGGGGGAAACCTCTGATAAAGTAGAGGGCTAATGAATCCTCCAAGTTATGCCACGAAACAGAACTCTTAGTAAAAACATGGAGGTCATAATCTTGTTTCCTGGCATAATTTGGAAGAATGTGCAGGCTAGTCCTGCAATATACCAGACAAAGGTTCTCTCCTAAATATCATACTATCGAAGTAAAATTTCTGTCTTCTCATGTCCGTCCAAGGATTTTAAAAATTTCAAAAATACGAAGAAATTATGAGAGACGATTTTGTTGTGCAGTTATAAGAATAGCTTAATCATTAGTATAATAATGTACTTTACGTCAGGTACCGTACAATGTTGCCAGAGCAGATATTCCTGAATCCTCCTTGCGGGGATCTGATTTTGTACTTTTTTGATACTCTGTATAACGGTAGGCTAGCCCATGCTGGTGAATGTAGCCGTATATAGGTCTATATAGAATAGATATCTAGTATTACGAGCATAACCTTCCAGATACGCAATTGGCAAACAATTCATTGGACGGATTAAATTCACCCACAGTATATTATTTTGCCACGGCCATGTGTACTATAGAGCAGATTACTTTCCTACGGTACACAGGATATAGTATATTATTATTATTATTTTTGCAGTATTTAGTTACCTTATGGATGTGGAAGGGTATTTTATTTGGGTGTGAAAGTAAACCTCTATTGAATGTTATGCTGTACGGCATAGTTTATATTTGCCAGACCTCAGCCTAGCACAATCACGATAATGGCTTAGGAAAGAAACACACATGAAACCCTAGGAGACTAATGATCGTAACCAGCTAATTGCAGCACGAAATAATTAGGCCTATTGTCGCCTAAACGTTACGTGCCTCAACAGAGCCTACGGTACATGTTGAAATAAAGGTAGCATGGACTTTACGTGTTAGGCTGACCTGGCTGTATGGAGTCTGTGTGTACAGCGGATGTTGGGTCTTAACAAGGCTATCTTGAAGGATAACCACAACAAGGACTCCACTCTCATCAGGTATCGCCAAGTAGCTAATGACCCCTGAACGATGGTATCGAACACATTGCCATTCTTCAACATCATTGCCAGATGAAGTCGTTTCTTTGACTATAGATCCACTCTCAAATCAGCCATACAGTACATTCGTCTTCTCATATAAAGATAAGGTCCCGCTATTTTATCCATCTATCCAATTTCTGTTCCTATCTGACGGTGAGTATCAGTGCATCTACACTATATCTCAATCTCCCTCAAGGTGCAGATTATGAGGGGCCTAGTCCTTACCTAACACGCAACAAGTATTACTCTAAGCGTTACACAATATTTTGCTTAGAGAAACAGTACGCACCTCATCAGTCATTATATCCAACAACTTATCATACTTTGTCTTATACATTTAGTGGCGTACCTGCAGTTATGAGCTGCCCCCTAGTACTCTCAAATCAACTCATACTACTGGGTACCCAACTGGTGCATGCCCATAGACCTGTTGGGGGCTGACTAGGCGATTCACTGACGAAAACTGGCTATACTTCTTGTCGTAAGAAAGTGTTCATGAAGTCCATAGTTTTTTAAGAACAATATCAGCTAACCTGTAATGAAGTTTTACATCTAAGATATCATAGCTACTTGAACGAACGAGACTAACGACAGGCTATCTAAAAATACAATATAACATCAACCGTCGCCAATGGGTTTTCCTACTTGAAAACAGCGACCACACCCCTGGCAACCATATCGACCGATGATGCTTAGCTACAGTAGATGAAGGTTCATTGTAGGCCATGGTTATACTCACCCTCCCTCCATTAGCCTAATTAAGCAAACTCTGGAACAGTTGATTCAGCCTGACAGAGGGAGTCTTAACAATGATACTATGACAGTCAGGCCGGTGTGTGTGACGTGATGGGAATGGTTGAAGAGCTGGCCAGTCTAAGTGGAAACTAATTGGAACCATTACATGGAATTAGATGTCCAAGGAAACCACGGTAACTCTAAAAAGAAGGTTTACCAGTGACTTGAGAGATAAAGAAGTCTTCTACACATGACATGACAGAACGAGGGTTTAGTGGGCTAGAGTGAGCTAACCAGGTTGAAAGCAGAAATCACCAGCCGTTAAGTACCACCTGTTGTGAAGGTAGCTGGTCTGAATCTTGACGAGGTGGCCGATTATGATAATAATATTCATGCATACACTGCCACATAAGAGCATGCACATTTCGCATTGTGCCATCCTGCACACACAGGCACCTACACATGTGCACGTGTTATCAGACATGCACATTTGCAAACTAATGTACGGTATCCTCATTACACACCTGTACCTATTGTGCACATATGGTATATTGATATGAGACCCAGACTCCCGGCTGTAACGCACGTGCGCACTTAACCTAGATAGATAACAAGGGTACCCCATGTGGCCTTGTGTGTGTGTGTGTGTTGGACAACACCTTGTTTGTCCCGTTCTGTACGTGTGCGAATATGTGAGTGTGTGTATGTAGGTTACTTTTATTGAGGAAACACTTGAGCCTTGGGGTGACTCACGTCTCTTTCACCTGCCTGACACACACACACTGAAAAGAACACTTGACAGTTACATAATATTTACCAGTTGTTTGTAGGTTAACCTAAATATGGGTGGGCTCCCTTTACAGTAACATATCAAGCTAAACAATATATATAAAAGCAGAATAACCACAGGAGAAATCATAGGGGAATCAGAAGGCTTAGTACTTTCCTGTATTCGGACCTACATCCTCAGATAGAATGATACACACCTTCACCTCTGTGGTTGCATAAACTCTGAACCCCATCTGCCTCATGTAGTACCCAAGGTCGAGACCGTGGTAGTACCATTCTCTCTGAGGATGTAATACGCGAAAATACTACTTAATGTCTCTCCAATTATTCTTCTGTGGTTATTTTGCATATATTGTACGGTTTGTGTGTGTGTTCAGGTTGTTTTTCATCAAGTAGTGTTAGAAGAGACAACTATAATTACCCTACAGAGGGAAACGGAGAGTGATGATATGTATCTTCGTCCTGCGCTGAACTTACGACTGATAAAGGATGGGAACAGTTATAATGTATCCGTGCATTCACAGACCAGTGTAAATGTAATATGTGCACTGCCTTACTGTATATATATTATATATATATATATATATATATATATATATATATATATATATATATATATATATATATATATATATATATATATATAAACTGTAGTGGTGAAGGGCGTCAGTAATGTGCACTTTGAGGTGGAATGAGTCAAACTAGAGTTCTCACGTGGCCACTCAGATACGCTAGGCCACCACACACACACACCACTACTATCACCACCAGGTTGCTGCACACTACCACAAGGCCGCCCTATGTGCTGAGTCAGACTGAGAGGGAGAGATTTTAGGAATAAAGAAAACATCCATAGGCAAGGAAGACCGTGTAGGACAAGGGAGAAGGCGATAAAGACGTGGGACAACAATGAAGAGAGAGAAAGAGACTGCATCCTGGAAGAGGTAGTAGTAGCCTGGTGGTGGTAGTAGTGGTGGTGATGTCGTGTGCCAGGTGCCGATGTTCATGGTGTCCCCCTCCCTCCCTCCCTCCTTCCTTCCTGCCTGCCGCTCCTCCTCTGTACCTGCGGGGGATTATAACTTTTAGGGGTTTCCATCGTTTTTCCTTCTACATCCTACTTTCTCCGGTCAGATTTCCACCGTTTATAAAAATAATGGGAATATCAGCATTGATCAAGGTGTTTTATTAATATATATTTAATTTAATGTGTGTAGCATATAGTTGGTTCACTAGCTTAGGCTAACTGATGTGGAATATTTATTACTACCGTTATTATTATCAGTAATGTAACACTTGCCAATGTGGGCTATTTCTCTCTCTACATAAATATATTTTTACGGTATCGTCGATGTGTAGAAGCTCAGGCAAATTAGCAAGGGCTATAGAGTATCCAAAATTGGACAGTTTCGTGCCTAGCGTGTTCCTCGTCCCTTTGGAATAGCTATGCGTTGTTACAATAGGCTATCCCACTGATTAGGCTAGAGCCGCTAGACTATAGGATACACCAAGGTCACTACCGTAGCCTATTCCTTCCTGATCCATGGCCGAGGTTTGACTAATAAAACTGCTCATAGACCACATCGGTCCGTGGTGGCCTTGTGTGTGGTTTGTTGTGGTGTGATGTAAGTCCATGACGCACCAAGCTTCGATTTCCTATTATTACATGATAAAGACGTGCTCGTTAGATGTAGAATATACTTTAGTGACTGAATGCAGATTCCACAGTGGCTTTAGTTTGTTATGATCCTCCTCAACCACACTTGTCAGTCTTAATAATATCCAACAAACTCAGTATCCACATCCACAAATTCTGTCAGATAGTTCCATTATTACGATAGTTTCATAGTGGAGTCATCAAATAATTCACTCATGAGTCATTTACACAGTTCAATTTCTTTCGTTATGGAGCCTGCAAACCAAAATAAACCACTGTCGAATCCGTCCTATGTAGTTTCTCTGTCACAGACTTAGCTGTGATGAAGTCAGAAAATTGGAGATGAATGAGTCCTTCAAATATTGTCACGAAACACAACCTATATGGAAGGAGCTTGTTTCGTGGCCTAGTCAGAAGAAATTAGAAGCCTCCAATTCTCATACACGATCACTGGGCCCTTAAAGTGAGCCAAGAGAGTTAACCTTATGAACCAATATTACAGGGACCAACACCTATAGTTTCACATCTTTTTTCGAGTCCGTTTCATTCGAAGGTGTTACAGGACTATTGACCGTGACTGTACATCTGTTATTCATTCTACACACCTCTTCACTTCACACACAGACACATCATTATTAAGGGGGAAATTTTGTGTTGGTAAATCTGGAGCCACTGAATCTTCGAAACTATTCCAAGCAACAGAACACCATTATACATCATTATTTTTGCTCTTCTGGTATTGTTTCCTGGCATACTTTGGAGGAATCAAGGCACTACAATGTAACAAAAGTGAATTACCCCCTTAAGATACCGGTACCGTTCGTAAGCTTTTCAGTCTCCAGCCCCAATACACATTTAAGGAGTGAACCTCTGGGGGAAACGGGTGGGGGTGGGGGTGGGGGGAATGGTTACTGCATACTATCCAAGGAAACAAATCACTTCAATGTTACTAATAGGTAATGTGTTTCGTGACTTGATTTGGGTGGTTCATTTGCCCTTCAATTCACCATGAAGAGTTTTAGGAGGTTTAGTTAGCCAGGCAGTTTTGTATAGCCTACCGTAAGAACAGTACTGTACAGAAGCAGGTAAAAGATTATTTTTCTCGATGCATAGTAAACTGTATATATAATAATGTTCAGTAATGTCAATTTATCAACTATCTAAAGAAAATACCCAAACAAACAGGTTAACGCAGACTATGAAATCAACTGGCTAAAGAAAGGGCCCAAACAAACAGGTTAACGCAGCCTATGAAATCAACTGGCTAAAGAAAGGGCCCAAACAAACACGTTAGGCTACTGCAGCCTATGGGGTATAAATCAATGGAAAATGGTAACTTGAGAAGTGAGGCGTTTATATGGTGAGGTGGTGTCAAATATCATCACAGGTGTTCAATATTGCAACTGGCACTGTGTGTGTGTGTGTTCAGACACCCTGCCTGTATACTTGTATAGACTAGGTTACGGTTGGTTTAGAAAAGGAAGCATGGGCAATTAGCTTAGGCCTACGCTGTTTTACGACCTAGTCTTCCTGTTACTCAAGACTAGCATTAAGTAAGACGAGAAGGGCGGGGGGAAAAGAGAAAAGATGAATAACTAAACTTGGGAAGGTTTAGAGAATATAAGAGGGAATAGAAATAGTTATACCAGTATCTAATATTAAGTAAATTAAATGTGCAGGAAAGAAAATAAGTTAAAGATGACACAGTTTGGGATGATTTGAAGTGCGAGAAATAATAAAGATATAGAGACCATTATTAAACACACAAACGGCTACGAAACAGCTTGGGTCATATGCCGTTGGGGGTGAGAGAAGACGAATAACAAACACCGAATGAAGAATTGGGTATAGAGGAAAAGTTGAAGAATCAGAAGTGACTAAAGGATTGTCAAACTGGGGAAATTGGAATAAAAGAATGGAGGGAGAGAATTGATGTAGGTAGAGGAGAGGATAAACATGAATTAACTTAAGGGTAGCCTACATGTATACAAAAAAACTAAAGAGTACAAGAATACAACCACTGTCAAGTCTAGGTGGATATTAGGCCTCTCTCTCTCTCTCTCTCTCTCTCTCTCTCTCTCTCTCTCTCTCTCTCTCTCTCTCTCTCTCTTTTTTTTGTGTGTGTGTCCAGAATATATACAGTAGCCTATACCACAGTTCTCTCTACTTTAAATAGGCTACTACAATTCTCTCTCTCTCTCTCTCTCTCTCTCTCTCTCTCTCTCTCTCTCTCTCTCTCGTTGTCACTAGGCTATATGAGCAATAATCATTAGGTCAAGTGAGAGAGGTAGAGGAGGGGAGAGTGAGTGAGTGAGGTGGTCTTATTTATTCTTCTTGAGGGTACCTGTAGAGAAAAGGAAAACAAAAGATTGGTTGGTAGAGGGTAGGCAAGTAATATAATATAGCACTGTATGTGAAAAGATAGATAGTGACTGAATTTAAATGAATCTTACCAACCAAAATTAGGGAGACTGACAGCTGCTGTACTATGGCATAATTTTTCGAGGACGATTCATTGGAAAGTGTTGCAGTATTATTGCTCGTAACTGTACGGTCTTACCACACCACCAGCAGGGAACATACATACATACATTCTTGAAGTTTGAGGTCCTTTTTATTTTACTTTTTGTCTTTCCTTCAGGTATGTGTGTGTGTGTGTTTGTGTTTTAACTCTAGACTCTTTGCTAGCAGTACGATAATTATGTGGTCACAGGCATTCATTCGTGAAGTTCAGGTGACTGGTTCCTTTCAACTAGAACACACAACATCACCCCCTCAGTTTATATAGCTAAGCCACGTGGTGTTTTATGGTATCGTTTGGAGCAGTCGACAGTTTCATGACTCTCTTTAAAGTACCTCTTGATAGGCCATGCTGACACTAAATGGACCCTGTGATGTAGTCAGAAAAATTGGAGGTAAATTAGTCCTTCAAATATTGCCATGAAACACCACCTATATGGAAGGAACGTGTCTCGTGGCACAGTCAGAAGGAATCAGAAGAATCTAATTTCCATTCATGATCACAGGGTCCTTAATTTAGTTGGCAATGGCGTGGCCTAGGCTATTTTGACACTTCTTTAACGTACAAATAACATTATTCTGGTTAGGAAATTGTTTGACAACGGTGCGTTATTATACCATACCGTACGTAAATATTTTGACTGACTGTTGGAAAATTGGAAGGTCTCTGAATCCTCCAAACTATACCATGAAACAGATCCCCCATTAGAACCATTGAGGGAGTCTGTTTTCTGGCATAGTTTGTAGGAATCAGTGTAACCCTCCAATTGACCAACAAGATCATCATCCCTTAAACGACGACATTACTCAGCTCAGGAGGTTAGGCTACCTATTAATATCTCTCACCTTATTAAGTGCCGAACTCTTAAGTCGATGATTAATTACCAGTGCTTCGATCGCCTAGTCCAAAGATATAATCCGCTTATGTAGGGTGTACCACTAGCCTATACCGATGGAAGTAGATGAACGGGGAATTTCGTCAGCTTGAAAAGGGGAGTATAATTGAGTGTTGGTTCAATTCACTGGGTATTATATCTTTCTCTCGTAATTTTGACAAGGTGAGTGTTGGTTCGTTCATTGGGTATTCTCTCTCTCTCTCTCTCTCTCTCTCTCTCTCTCTCTCTCTCTCTCTCTCTCTCTCTCTCTCTCTCTCACAAAGGGGTTAATGGGATCTTAATGGTGATGACGACCAACTCTACACGTGTTAGAACGATGATAAGACACCTATCTACAGGGCTTAGAAAAATCTGTAGCTTTATGTGTGGGAAGACGTACGTAATGGAATAGTAATAGTCATGTTGTTGTCGTCTTTCTATACATCAATTATTTACATAGGCATAACGGTACAACCAACTAACACAGATACTTTCAACAAACTGAGGTCGAATGGGTCGTTGTTTTATTTACCTTTTGTATTTGCCAATTTTCTGGACACGACTTTTGTGTTTTAGTATAGTACGCTCATGTTACATAGGCCTACAGTGAGAAAAAAAGCCGGGGGAACCATATATATAGCCTAGTGGTTTTAGGCCTAGTCCAAACCCGTCATTCATTGTTTTCTAGTCCCTTTGTTTGTATCTTTGTTGGTTCCTCTTTGTATCTTTGTTGGTTCCTCTTGTTTGTATCTTTGTTGGTTCCTCTTGTTTGTATCTTTGTTGGTTCCTCTTGTTTGTTTGTATCTTTGTTGGTTCCTCTTGTTTGTTTGTATCTTTGTTGGTTCCTCTTGTTTGTTTGTATCTTTGTTGGTTCCTCTTGTTTGTTTGTATCTTTGTTGGTTCCTCTGTTTTGATTGAAGTTTTTTTAGTGTTAATTAATTTTGTGTTTGTATAATGAACTGAGCTATGGATTAAAATGACAATGGTTAAGGGGGTAGGTAATTAATATATTTATTTTTGGTACAGTGGAGTGTCTTGATTTATTCAATGTACCGGTATGTCAGAAAACTTGACCATATGAACAAACATAATGGTATCTTGTTGTGTGGAATAGTTTGGAGGAATCAGTTGCTCCAGATTTACGAGCAACCACACTTTACTACACACACACACACACACACACACCTTAAGGAACCCGGTGATGTAGTAAAAAAATTGGAGATAGATGAGTCCTTCAAATATTGCCACGAAACACCACTTATATGAAAGGAGCTTGTTTCGTGGCATGGTCTGGATGAATCAGAAGCCTTCAATTTTCATACACGGTCACAGGGTCCTTCAAGGGGTAATTCACTTTCGTTACATAGGAGTGCCTTGATTCCTCCAAAGTATGCCAGCAAACAGGGTCAGATGAACCAAAATAATGGTGTTCTGTTGCTTGGAATAGTTTGGAGGATTCAGTTGCTCCAGATTTACCAACATAAAATTTCCACCCTTAAGGAATAGCACCGTATGAGGAAGGGAGAGTTATTGACGTCGCCTGGCTACTGCTTCTTTTGTTACTAGCGAAACGTCAATAAAGGCTCCTCATCACACGGTGTCGTTCCTTAAAGGGGAGATTCTGTAGTTGGTGAATTGGAAAGGTGCTTGATTTCTCCTAACTTTGCCACGAAACAGATCCCCTACTAGTAACATTGAGAGGCGTCTGTTTTATGGTACAGTTAGGAGGAATATTATTAACCTCCCAATTTACCAACAAGACAATCAATCTCCCCTCAACTGTTTTTATCGTGTTTGGTTTGTAGCTGTGACTTTATAATCTAAGCTTATCTGTTTCTTGGCATATTTTGATTAAGTTAGTTTACCAACACTGTAGTACTGTCCCTTTAAACTTACAGTGTTGGATCCGACCCTATCCCCCGTGATCAATAGTGTTATAAAGAAGCTATTGATTATATGTACAGTCAGCCACAAGAATTTATGGTAGGCTAATGTTATTCATAAAAGTAAAAACCTTCCTCCCCAGGCAAGACACCTTTTAAGGGGGTAGTATCCTTTTGGTTCATTGGAGAGCCTTGATTCCTCCAAAGTATGCCAGGGAACAGGACTAGATTAACAAATATAATGGTGTTCTGTTGCTTGGAATAGTTTGAAGGAATCGGTTACTCCAGATTTACCAACACAGCACTATCCCATTAAATCGTGTGATATCGGTTCTGGTAACGTTGTACGGTTGGCCCCAGGATTTCTTATACAGGATTATTGAAAGACAAGTTATTTTTTTGGTAGTACTGCAATGAATGGTGTACTAAGTGACTCGGTGACTGCAGGACAACAAAGGTAGGCCTAATTGTAATAGTGTTGTATAGCAGTTACAAAAATCATACATTTGTTATACTGTAGCTCCTTTATTCCTCCAAATTATGTCCAAAAACAGGACCAGTTGAAGAAAAATAATGGTGGCCTGTTGCTTGGAATAGTTTTGAGGAATCAGTTACTCCAGATTTACCAGCGCGGTCGGTACTAGGCTATTCACTTCATGAGTCAATATTACAGTGACCATCAGCCATAGTTATGCCTAATTTTTCGAGGCCGTTTCATTGGAAGGTGTTGCATGACTTTTGACCATGAGTATTGCAGTCTGCGGCAAGAGTCGTGTCGCCTCACTCAGCGCTTCTCAAAGGATAACATAAAACAAACACATTCACCATACTAAATTACAATATTCAGGAAGGAAATTCATAAACTTCTCTGGTTCTTCAGTCTACGAGTCTGTGAAGCTTATAATTTCCATACCTTACTTCATGACTTTTGCCGCTGACTGTACGGTAGTAGAGTGTTCGCCTCACACCATTATGCGCCGAGTTTCGTACGGCATAGCTTCTGCACTTCAAACTATATAGCCTATAAGTGAAGGGTAGTGGTCTCATGTTACCTCAGAGGGCTAGCCTACATGATCTTTAAAAGGATAGTATACATTTGGTACATTAAAGTGTCTTGAGTCCTCCAAGGTATACCGGGAAACAGGACCATATTAAAAAAAATAATGGGGGTCTGTTGCTTGGATTTGTTTCGAGGAATCAGTTGCCAAGATTTACCAAAACATTGTACTTTCCACTTACGGTACTTAGCGCCTCGATGGGTAGAATGTATACCAGTATGTTAAAAATGTTCCCCAAGGATATAGGCTACCAGGGAATCAGTCAATATTGGAAATAGGCTAATAATACAATATCCTAAGCATTCAACGGGGCTGGGATGGTAACTGATAGCCTAGCCTGTACACACACACACACACACACACACACGATATCTGAGTAGCCTAGCCTAGTGGGTTCTGAAGATGTGCTTGAAATATGCCACGAACCTGTTTCTGTACTTGCTGATTCCGAAGATGTTTTTAAGTTAGCTGTGCGATGCGTAGTTTTCACGCGGTGATCAAGTATATAAACTCATAATTATACAACACTATTTTTATGAGAATAGATATACCAGCTGGGATGTGCCGTGCCGCCAGATACCGGTAGTGTGTCTGTCTGTCTGACTATAGGTTACACAGGCTGGGCTCAGGGTCAAGAGGTGTTTAGGGTGGATCTTATCTTGGCTATACATTATATATTCCTTTAAGAGCTGACCACTACCACCACCTCAATGATGCACTTCCTGCCCCTTCATCACCCATCTTCCGGGTACGGTTACGCTGTCTGTCTGGCTGTTTATCATTAATGTTTTTCCTTGCTGAAACGCACACTTCCTTGTACAGTCATGGTCAATAGTCCTGCAACACCTTCCAATGAGATGGCTTCGAAAAATGATCCGAAACTATAGCTGTTAACTCTGCAATATTGGTTCATAAGTTTCAATCAAGTGGCTTGCTTTTATTCACCAGGTTGCAGGACTTTTGACCATGACTGTACCACCAACAACACCTGGCATGATGGTGGTATGGTACAGTTTTGAATTAGCTGTGGTGGTGGGTAGAATAATTAATATTTCAAGTGTTCGGGTTGCTGGTAGCTGCGGAGTATTTTTTTTTTTTTTTTTTTTTTTTTTTTTTTTTTTTTTTTGCTATTAATATACAGAGACAGAAAAGGTCGTATCATTATTCACTGTCTTGTTGTACACCCGAGCTCGTAAATTAGCGACCACGTATTTAGATGTTTATGCCATTTGAGCTGGTAACATTTATTTTGGGGAGGAATCAGAGTAGCCTAGGTTGAAAATAGTAGCGATACATGCTACAATCTTTCACCTACAATAACACCTTCCCACACAGTGTTACCAGCTCAGAAGACATAAACATTTGAGGACGTGGTCGCGAATTTACGAGCTCGAGTGTACATCCATAATACCACATTAGTTGCTTACACAGAACCAACCCAAAAACTCACTAGGCCACATCTTCCAACCTTAGTCGAATAGATCATGATTTCACATATTTAACCTTTCACTAATTTTTTGAACACGACCTTTTATCTTTCAATTGTTGCCTGTCTGTACCATAGTGATATGATTACTGTAATGATGATGATGATGATGGAGGTGATGGTACTTGTTTGTGATAGTGATACTCATTAGGCTTGAGGAGGTAGGCTATATGGGTGTTGGTTGAATAATGTGATCAGTATGTTGGTGGTAGTGGTGGTAATGGTGTTGATGGTAATGGTGCGTGCTTCGTTTTGTTAGTGATGGTATTGATGGTATTTGTTTGTGATAGTGATACTCATTAGGCTTGAGGAGGGAGGGTATATGGGTGTTGGTTGAATAATGTGATCAGTATGTTGGTGGTAGTGGTGATAATGGTGTTGATGGTAATGGTGGTAATGGTGTTGATGGTAATGGTGCATGCTTCGTTTTGTTATACTGGTAGTGATGATGGTATTGATGGTACTTGTTCGTGATAGTGATACTTCCCATTAGGCTATGCGGGTGTTGGTTGAATATCCTAATGTGATCAGTGTGTTGGAGGTGGTGATGGTGTTGGTGCATCGTTTTGTTATACTGGTCGTGATGGTAATGATGGTGTACTGGTAATGGTAGTAATGTAATAATGATGCTGGTATGGTGGTAATGTAGTAATGATGATGGTGATGATTAGTAGTGGTGATTAATGGTGTCCTCCTGTAGGCTACTTATATTAAATGTGAATGAGTTTTGTATGGTTGTGGTGATGGTAGTAGTGGTGATAAATGATGTGATAATGGGGTCTCCTATGGGCTAGGCTACTTATATTAAATGTGAGTGAGTTTAGTATGGTTGTGGTGATGGAGGTGGTGTTGTTGTTGTTGGTATGTCCTACTTTTATCACAGGCCTAAGTGAATAAGTTTTATCATGATGGTGTTATGGCGGGTGCATGCTTTTACGTTATCAAGTGATTGGCTAGTGATAATGATGTGATTGTGGTGTCTACTTATGTAATGCTAATTGTGATTTTGGTGATAATGATAGTGTGTTGTGGGGTAAAGTTATATACTTGTTATGTAAGTTAGGTAGCGGGTATCCTGTATAGTAGTGTGTGGTACTTGTAAGGTAAGATAGTGGGTAGGGTACTGGTAGGGGGTAGGGTACTGGTAGTGTAGTGTAGTACTTGTAAATGGTGTGTGGTACTTGTAAGTGGTGTGTGGTACAGGTAAGGTAGGGTACTGGTAGTGTGGTACTTGTAAGGTAGTGTGGTA